>VWZZ01001067.1:4064-40231 GCA_013399095.1 Psophia crepitans
CATCTTCACAGCCAAATGGCCATGACTACTGCTCCTGCTTTTAGCCACTCACCTTCACAGCTGCAGCCAATAAATCCACTGGCCTCTGAACTTCTATTTCAGAAATACCTTTTATTTCTTCAGGTGGGTAGGTACAAGTTCTGCCATGCAGCCAAACACTTTGTGGCACAGCTTCTACTGTTTCCAGCAGTGACTACATAAAAGAGTGTTTAATTGTTCCTTCTGTGTAGCCTGAAGGAAGTATGATGAGCCAGCCTACCCACCAATTTAACTAGGTCTGTGAACAAAGTTAGAGATCAAGGTTAAAGAACTTAATTTAGCCCAGTTTAACAGACTGGTCAGAACCACTGTCAAAGGTCCTCTCCCTCTCTGCCTTCTTTTTTTTTTTTTTTTGGACTACCTCCTTCTGGATTTCATCCACCACTGAAACCAAGTTGTTTTGTTTTTTCCTCTGCTTTTTTTCTTTTCTTGAGTTTTTTGTTTGGTTGTGTTGTTGTTGTTGTTGTTTTTTTTTTTTCTGTGGCCTTTAAAATACACTGTTTTACATCGAAGTACAAATTTCTAAGACTAATTTTTCATAATTTTTTTTGTATTTTTGAGACTAGTAACCTATACTGTGAAGGTCTGACATTAAATGCAGGACAAAACTATATGTCTTTAAAAATTTAGCCCAGAATACTCCATGATAAGTATTCCAAATTGATAATACACTTCTGACCACAGACTGTCACTCCTATCTGTATTAGGAAGGAGACCTTTCTGTCTGTCATCAAAAACTGAGCATCATTTTCATCCTGACACCAAACTTCCCTCCAGTGTAAAGGAACTACCTATTGAAAAAGGCTACAGCAGCTCAAAATTTTTTAAGTTCACATGGTGAAGATACCTGTCATCAAGAATAAATAGAATTGCATTTCCTTTAGATATGTAATAATTGCTGATATTTCAGCCTTGGAATTTTTCTGGACCATTAACAATAATTAAACAAGATCTTAAGATGCTCATGTTCACTCTGTTTTAATATTGGTTTAAGTGTCCAAAGGAAAATGGCCATGTTTAATCTTTAAATATCAAACATGCTGATTAAACATTAAGGTGTTAAACTAATATTAAAGACAGCTGAAAACAAGTTTATAGAACTGTCCATAGGTCTTTTGGGTTTCAACTGCCAAAAATGTTTTTTGAGATTTGCCATCCAGGCATTTTTTCAAAAAGTAGCCTGATCCCAAGCTCATAAATGTCAACTGTAAATAATAAGCAACATTTCAAAGTTTGTACTTAGTACTGGGCTACGTAAAAAGATGCATGTTTACCATAAGAAACAGAACCTGCAGAATTCTGACTAAAATCAGATATGAGTGTAGCAGCTCAAAGAATCAGGACAAATTGTACTCAGCATTGAATCACCCTACTTACTCTCTCAAACAAATAATTAATTTACACTCTTTCTGTTCTCCTAGAAATAAATGGAATTCCCTAATACAAAATAATAATAAACTGATAGGCCTCTTAGTCTGGTCTGCAACTTTCTAATTACCTTAGGAATTCCCCTAAAATCTACAAGGGTTGGTCCAAATAAGCTTCTACACCTTGGAGCCATTATACTTCCTCTCAAGATTCATCCTTCCCCTTTCTCCAGAAATATTATTCTACATCAATCATCTATAAGAGTTCAGTCCTGTTTCTCCTGAAAACTCCCATTACAGCAATTTGAACTCAAACTTACAAACAAACGTGCAGGGAATTTTCCAAACTAAAAAAAAAAAAAAAAAGGCCCCCAAAAATGGAGAGTTCAGATTTTTAATGAATTGCTCATTGCAAAACATATATAAAGAAGTTTGAGACCACCCCCCCCCAAAAAAAAACAAAAAAAAAACCAAACCCAAAACCCCCAAAACAAAACCCAAGAAACACACTCCCTAGAAACCAGATATTCTCAGTCCTGAAAAGCTACAGGGATTGCAGAGGGGAATACACATCAGTTGCCTGGGTGCAAATATAAAAGCCTTCACATTTGCCCATTTTACATCACAGCTGCAAATTATCAAAGTGCAATTTCTACTGTATTAAGGAGACAGCATATTATGCTTCTAGCTTTCAGTCACGTTTAATAAAGAGTAATCCTTCTATTGAATGAACAGTACCCCTCGGCTACTTTTTAAATAATCCATTGAGAATACTACAATATTCCATATATTTATAAAAAGTATTGTCTGTCTTTAAGGAAATACCCCAAAGAAACATTACTCTCATTTTTCATGTATATGGAATAAAAACGCAAATACTTTAAGTTTAGTGCCTGTTTTTCTGGTGGAGTGGTTTGAGGTTTTTTTGGCTTTAATTATTGACAATAGTAAAAAGATTGTTTAAGACTAGCTGTGTCAGAGTTTTGGATACCAAGTGTGACAGGCTCTGCAGGTGTACAGTGCTTTGCCTATTGATACAAATTGAATCTGAACATAGCAATTTATTCAGCAAATCAAACCAATCACTGCACTGCAGTTTTCTCTTTCAGCTCTCATTTCCCAACCAACTACTCTTAACCACTTTGCTACTTCTGCTTTACAGCAAGGCTTCAACTGCTATTAGAGCTTGTTTTATAGTGAGGGTATGGGGGTTTAAAAAATTTTAAAGACTGTTCTACCCTTCCACTGCTGCCATTAAGTGCTGCATCATTCGTATCTGTTCCATACTAGTTGCCTGTCTCCAAGCACTACCATGAAATGTATTTCTCTCCCCCTTACCCTAGTAAAAAATAACCATTATTACACCATGTAAAACATTTAAACAGCTTGTAAGTGAAATTTGTTCTAATAAAATGTGAATATTTGTCCAAAGAACAAGATTACCTCAAATCCTTCTTTTTCATTAAGAACCATACTGAAAAAGAGGTTCTTTAATGCAATCGTGTTGTCTGTTGTTTTGTTAAAAGCTGTTTAAGCTAACCAGTCCTCTAAAATAACCAACGTGAAAAGATCAAAGAATGAAAATTAACACTAGATTGCCCAAGAGATATGTGAGGAAAGACATGTAACCAACTCAGGAAAAGCAGACTGGCAGCCAACTAAAGGGGGGGAAAATAGAGCAATCTTACAGTGTTGAGCCAATATATAACCCTGGATTAATAGCTAGCCTTGGCAAGGCTCAAATGTGAAGATGCTCACATTGGGCATCCCAGACTTGCTGCTACCAGAGGTTGTTGCTATGGTAACCAGTGACAGTCAGCCAACAGTAAAATGAATTTAGAAAAGATAGTTAGGAAATACTGAAAGGAAGAAAGAAAAAGAAAAGAAGGAAAGAAGTTTGATGTCTGTAAGCAGATGCACAGTTCCATCATCTGCCGCTTGCTCTATGGCAGCGGTGGAATCCGTCACCGAAATGAAGCCGAATTTCCATCTTACTTCGTGATATCTGAAGGATATTTCTGCCTGTACGAGTTTCTAATTGAAAGAAATTATTGTCTCGTTCACAGGACAGCTTGTCAGTGACTCAGCAATCCAGCAAATTCAGGCCTCTGAAAAGTGCATGGAACTGTTAGCACATTGTTCTCATCTAAACTGTTTACAGGAAGCCTGGAGCGGCCCATTTCTGTCTTTTGCCTTTAAATCAGCCTGGGGATGGTTCCACCCTGACATGCAAAATGGCTCAATGGAAGAAGTATTTGTCGATGAAACAAAAGGATTTGGGACTTTACAAATCTGGTGGAAAACTTGGGGGGTTTTGGGTTGTGTTTTTGTGCTTTGGTGTGGTTGTTTTTTGTTGTGGTTTTTTTTTTCCCCAAACAAAGAACAAAGCAGAGACTGGTCGTTTTAAAAGCAAAATTTGTTTCAAAGGAGGTTAGCTGGAACTGCAGTCAGTGGACCATAAATCACAGTGCCCATGCCCAGCTGTGCAGCACTGCATGGTTTTGGATGGCGGTGTCCCTTAGCGATAGCTGTGCATGTGTATGCCAGAGAGGTACTTATTGTTGTTTACTCGCTGTGCTATCAACGTGGTATGCTAGAAAGCACACTTTTTAGGAATCAGTGTGTGCACACTACATTATCTTATCTCTCACAAAACATCGTCCCAGCCCCGTGGAAAACTCCTGCTAGAGTACTGGCGGAAAGAGATAAAAATGAAGTACTACACCTGGTAAAGCTGATGTGCTGAACTAGACTTCCCTACAAGCACCTTTTCCTAAGATTGACTGTATGCCATGATCAAGAGGATGAACAAGAAAACCTCGTATTCAGCCCCAGAAATCTTCAATGGTTGATTTGCATGCATATGTTTTTCAAGTCCAGAAATGGCATGAAGATGGGTAGTGACGAAAAAGCTGTGAGATAGAACGAGAATAGTAGAAGCTGTTCTTTTTATTGAAGAAATATCTAGGGAAGCATTTATACAAAAACCTGCTTTTACAGAAATAGCAGGCACAACCACGGTGGGAGAAATTGGCCAAGTTCGTCTCCCTTTCCAGCCCTGGGAGCATGAGGGCCCAAGTCACTTCACTTGCCCTTCTGAGGTCGTAACTCAGGAAAGTCACTCAGCCATGCTCTGCTTCATTTTCTCCATAAGTAAAATGGAAAAATACAGACCTGCTCAGCCTTTGAAAACTGCTTTGATGTTTAAAGAAATGAAAAGTGCTAAGCGAGTGGTAAATATTGTTTGAGTAGATTAATACTTGAGAGATCAATATACATTATGAGACTGCTCTTACTCATCATGCTTCCCACAGCTAAGGGAATGCAAGAAATAATGATAATATGATGATTATAGCTGGTAGAAATGCCCCTGGTGAAGGCTGCCAAGTTTCCTAGAACATAAGGAAAGCTGTGTTTCCATTTACTTACTCTTTAGTGGAACTTTTACTGTATGAAACCAAAATTATTCCTGTCACCTGAATCAGACTGGCTCGGGGGTTTTATTAATTGATGTTTTATGTTGACTTGATTTTACCAAATATTTCAGTGAAATAGGGGTTTTTTTGGTTTTGAAAATGAAACAAATTAGAACCAAGTAATTTAGCGAACACTTATACTGAGAATTATTCTAGTACTTTTTCTCAAGAGCTTTATGAAGACTTTGAGGTACAACATGGTATTAAGCAAAGGAAGAGTACTGAGATCACAGAGCTCTCTTTTGCTGGATCCACGAAAACCAGTCCAAATAGATTTCATCAAGTTACAAGTTTCAAAAGGTTATATGCATTCAAAAAACAAGGCATATCTTTTTTGGTAAGGAAGCAGTCTTCAGCTACGAGTTCATGAAACATGCACAACCAATAATATTAATAATGTTCTAAATATTTTGAAAGTAACCTTCACAGTGCCAAAATATTTTCAAATTTTAGATTTAAAACATGTAATAGCAACCCTGTCAACGAATGCTAATCAGAGATCATAAGTATCATTATCTAGCTGATTTTTGTAGAGAGTAGGCATACGGTAGAATTTGTTGTAGTTTCTTCATATTTAGAAAGGATAGCAGAAACATTTTTAACAGATAAGTGCAACCTGTTATTTTTCAGTAGGTTATTACTATCCCCATAAAAAACTACATCATCCAAAGTACAGTAGCAGACAAAAAGTAAACAGAAATGTGTTGTGCAAAATCCCTTCTTCATTTATTTTTAATGCATTTGAACCCACAGGAATAAGCTCAGTGGTCTGCAGGAATGGTACCAGAAGTGGAGCCTTGTGGAAGCCTACTGGTTCCTCCAAAGTTTTCCAAGTCCCATGGTCTGCCCGCCACCCTCCTTTCTCAGAGGGCCTGTATTGTAGAATGCAAGGGTGGACAAAGGTGACAATATGGTGATTTTCACACTGGCAGAAGCAGTTCCTCTTTTTGCAGATGGTGACTCCACAGTCACAATCCATTCTTATCCACTTTCATGAGCTTCAAGAGAATCATGAAAGTGTAACTCCTGCACATGCAGAATCACTCATTTATAAAAAATTAGGAAAGGAAAATAAAAACAACCCTGTAACTCAGAATATAAAGTTGTTCTGAGAGGACAGGTAGTTTTGTGAACATCAACGGTCTTGGCTTGTCTGTAGTTTCCCAATACTTTCTCACTGTAGTGCCAGACCCTCCCTGACATAAATTATTGCTCAAATTATTAAAAAACTTGGGGCAAGCCAACATAGCAATGTACTTCTATTTAGACAAAGCTAGCTTGATGTAGAAATAAACAAAGGTACACTCATAAAAAAAAAAAAAGGTAAGAGAAGCCAAGAGCTGAAAAAAAAGCTCCTTTAATTCATAAGTGAAATAAAATCATTGTGAAAATATGTAGACTAACAAAGATACTGTAAGAACTGGCTAGTTAGCCATCTGACCTAAAGCCAGTGTTATATTAAAGAGTAAGAAGAAATCCAGAAGTAACATCCATGCAATACTCACTGTTGTTAATTCTAGGGATAAACATTATTTCTCAGTAGGAAGATACAATTTTTTTACTCCTTAGTTTCATTAAAGAATGAAAACTTTTGTGCTTCTTTAAAGTACCTTTGAAGTGTTTGGCATTAGTCCTAATGCTTTACAGAAAAAAGGCCCGTTTTTAGCTTTTAAAGCAAGAACAGTTAGATGCCAGTTGTCGTCTTCTTCTACCCACAGGAAAATTGGGGTTTGCCCTTCCTGAATTCATTAATCATTGAAGTCCACCTAACACTGAAATAGTTCGTGTATGCATGAAATACTAGAATGGAAATACTTTTCACCTACAGTAGATCTGGTTTTGTCTTTATTCACTTAAGGAACAAATATATTTTATTTATCTAGATACAAGTTATGGGCCAGGAACATTTGCTTATGGACCTTACCTCTCTTCAGGGGCAAACCAGTGAATCTGAAGTTTGGCAACAGGCTGTGGATTCAAAATATAATTTGGACAGGCTTTCTATGGAAACTAGAGCCTAATATAAGAGGTACTGAGAAACTCATAAAGACTGTCACTGTCTCCAGCAGGAGCTCAGTGTAATTTCTGTATATGGATTATCTCAAGATACGTATTCAGATAGTATGGAAAAAAAAGAAGGGCTTATCACTTTGGAAAACTTAGCTCAAATTCACCTTTTTGACATATTTTCTAGTTAAACCAGAATAAATATTTCCTAAATATTTTCTATATATTTAAAAAGTAATTAATTTTGTAATGTTCTTTTTCTAATTTCTTTTTAATTGCACTTGAAAAGGAAATCATACATAAACAATCAATGTATTAAGAACAAAAACTAATCCCAGTAAAACCACAAGCAGGCCAAACTCTTCATTTGATCCTTTGTTAACAAGAAACCAAAAGAATTTGGCCAATAAATGGCTTAGCTATTTTATTTATTCTTTTAACTGAAACTTCTTAATTGTCTCACCTGCAGAATACTCTGCTTAATTATCTGCCTGCCAGCTTCTATCTGCATTGATGTTAGGAAGCACAAATGGCCTAGCTTCTAAACCTACTAATCTAAAGTCTGACCCTTGATAAATCAATGCTACAATCTATAGCTTGCTGCCTTTTGCTTTAGCTGTGTGTGGCATGCTTTGATGAATATCTGCCTTGCAGGAAAAACATATGAAAATTATATCATGTGCAACTGGTTTGAACTGTTGTGCAACCATGGGACACTGAGTCACTCTGGGGAAAAAGTGAAAACGAACTACAGTAGATAAATGTCAATTTCAAGGGTCTGACATTATATTATATTTAAATTAAAGGGAATGTTATTCTGGTTCCTTCCTGCTCTGAACCTGCTGGTTTTTCCCTTTCAGAAGATTCTGATAAAATACATAATCATCCTCTGCCAAGGCTCTCAATTCCTCTTCAGTGCAGACGGCAGGGTTTATATGATAAAATTTTAATGACCGTGGACCTGCATAGCAATGCGAGGTACCAGCACATTTTCAATAACGCTAGGCGTCTGCAAGGACTGGCATCGGGTGATATTCCTACCGCTGAATTCCGCGTGTCCTAAGAGGCAGGCTTCATGGAGATAGAGGCAGCACCAGAGAAACCTCCATTATCATGCAGCAGTCGTACGGATGAAATGGAGATTTATGAATCCCTGCCAGAGAAACTATATTACGGACTGTAAATTAAAACGGGGGCTTAACACATAGTGAACTACATGCTAGAGAGGCTGATTTCCAGATTGCCCTGTCTATTCAGGCCCAGGCAGCTGTAGAGACCACCCCTCGTTAAGCAGTTCTGAGCTCTCCGTGAAACCTCAGACATTCTAGGTTTGAAAAGGCAACTGCCAAACCTTTCATAGTCACAGCGAAAAAAGGGATCCTCAGCTGTTTCAGCAGGCGCTTTACTTGCAGCGTATTATTGTAGTATGGTGACTGGGACGTAGTGGTTTCATTCTTAGATGTAGTCCCAATGCCTTCCACGGAGAGACTTCAGTTTTACTCCTCTGCAAGTCATAGTGCGTTGCAAGCTCAAAGCACCACATTTTGGTCTCTGACTTACTATTGCTGTTCATGAACCACAGTCTTCTCACATCTGCCACTGCATACTGGTGATACTTCCACCTGAATCGCTAAATCCAATTCAAATTGTTTACTATGTTTTGGTAAGAATCTTTCGGAAAGCTCCTCAGCCAGAAATACAATTTTAAATTGAAAGAACTGAATTGTAAGCTGTGGGGAAAAAAACCTCTCAAGAACAGCAAGCCTGTACAAAAAACCTCTAAGATAAAGGGATAAATTCCACACTGAACTACCCCTCTGTGTATGCCAGTGTTTCAAATAGGATGCAAATCATACAACCTGTAAGATTAATCATGGAATATACTCAAATATGCAACTGGTATGTCCAACAGCTAGGGCTTTCCCAGGGAAAGAGAAAGGCATAGCACTTTTTCCAATAGTCTCTTTTTTTTCACCCCAGGCCATGAACACAACAAATTATCTCTTTTTCACTTACCGCCCATCTAAACAAAGACCTTTACATAATAAAACACAAAATAAATTTGCTCATCACACGTGTCAAGTCTGCTTTGAGAGGCTCACTCTCTGACATTCTTTATTATATTTTGTATTCCTTGGGAAACTGGTTTACACCCTTACAAAAAAAAAATAATTTGTCTTAGCCCTCCTACCCTTCCAAAAAAAAAAAAAAAAAAGAGAGAAAAAAAAAGAAGCTGAGAAAAAGGGAAAACCTTCTTACCAACTGCTGTGAAATTGGAAAAAGAATATAAATTAACTTTCTTTTCTGCTTATTTGTACAATTTAAAATGATAAAATTCACTTCACACTTCAGACCTCTACAAGGACACTTTGCCTCAAGTGAAAGTAGTTCCACATGGACCATTTTGTGCTTGTCTAATGTGTAAATGTGCTGTTTTATGTTGAAGTAAGTATAAGCAACTATACAGTGCGCATACGGTAACTCAGCTATCACTCGAGACCCACAAGTGCCATGCCCTAAGGCATGCTACAGGCCATGATTCATAAGGCAAGCAAAGTATTTTCAGTGGACTATCTGCAGTGGCATAGCATGTAACAGAATATATTCTAGACCCGGTGAAGCAATACGTTCCAGAAACTACAACTTTTTTTCTGGAAGGCACAAGGATAACACATTATGCGGCCATTTTTCAAATCGTATCAGTCACGTTTTAAAGCACACAAAGTTCTACTACGAAGTTCTGGGTAAGAGATCTGTTCCTTGATTTATTCTCACTTTTCCATGAACACATTTCTGTTTGCTTTCCTAGAATAGGAATATCAAAGACAGATAACACACCACCATCGTCCCACCAGTGGTGAAATAGTGCTGGTAAAGCACATAAGGCTATGACTCTATGAATAAGGGTCTTTGTAGTAAAGAACTTGCCAGCTCCACAATGACTAGTACCAGGCAGCACATTGCACTGCTAATACACAGCGTGACAGACAACAATAGTCTGAACTGCATCTCCTCAAGCAGAGGCAACCTTCAGGAGGTTGCAAAATGTAAACCAGGCCATTTTACAGCACCTGGAACCCGTCACCCAAATGGTGTCTTTGGATTTAGTCACCCATGACTGTAACTTCAACGTTTTGTGCACAGGAAAGGGTGCACAAGTGGAGCACATGTGAAGAGCAGGTATTACCACTCATCATCACCACTTGTATGATCAGCTTTCCTTCTGCTGGTCCAGCCCTTGTCCAGACTCCCAGCACAGCCTCAGCCAGTGCCCAAGGGAGGTGCCTGATGCCCAGGACTGGGGCTGTCCCCGCTGTGTCCTGGCTTGCTCTACTTCTGGCTGGGACAGTGGGGCCCTGCTGTGCCACCCTCATGAGGACATCTCCAGCTGCTCTCTACCCCCATGAGGACACTCCCAGCTGCCAGCCCCAGCCCGCAAGGGCCCACTATCCAGCGTAGTGCCCAAGCAATTCCAGAGTACAAGAGATGGGGTGACCACAAATACTCATTTAACAAAGGAAATAAATGGTCATGATTTTGGCAATAAACCAAAAAGCTCTTCTTTCTTTATGCCAGAATTTTCCTATTTAGTTTCACAAGCCAAACTCTTCATCTTGTAAATGCCCAGAGTGATGCTAGGTAAATCTGAGTGTGATTTTCTTTTTTTCTTTTTTAATTGTTCTGGTTGATTTGTTTCGCACAGCAAGGCTCCTCACTGAGATGAAGGCTCCTTGTACACAAGCACCTACACCATGCATCTGTAATCATATCCTGTAAATGGCATCAGCAAAAGAAAGGAGTGACATTTTTTCCTCTTGATCACAACAGAATAAACAACATTTTAAAGGTTAAATTATTCAAATTCTACAGTTACCTGTGGAAAAAAAATGACGTCTCTGCTGTACCTTCAGATTTCTTACATCCAATTATTTTGATTTTTTTTAATCCTGTCCCAGGCTTCCTGACTACTGCTGCTTAAGGTGCAAGAAAAAAGTGTTGTAACTAGTGGCAACTCATTTACTTCCACTGATAGCTACAGCTCCCGATACAAGGCTTTCAGCTCAATTCAGAGAAGTTAGGTGAACTTTACAGCAAGTTAGTCAAACAGAAACAGACAACACCTAAATGCATATCACAATGCCTTGTGCACTAAGAAAATCCTATTTGAGTGTCACCTTTAACTTTTTTAAGGTCAGACAAATGTGACAGTCATGGGGAAGAAATATGTAATGGTATATAAAACAGTCTCTGTACAGATTGAGGCAAAATAAAATAAAACAAAACTAGGGAATTCAGTCTGAAATCCAGTTTTAATTTATGGAAATCCCTGGAATCCCACTGTTGCTGATGCTACCAGTTACTCCATAAGGTTGACGGAACCATAGTGATTCACACCAGCAAAATTTGGCCCTTCAATGACAGAAGAGACAATATGGTATCCAGAAAACATCATATAATTTTTAAGGATTTACTGATTTTTCATTTTAAGATCCTGTGGTTATCTATTAAAAAAGTAAACCAAAATGAAAGAAGGGGTTCTGCAAAGTATCTATGTGTGATGGTGCAGGGAGAATTTAGCACAAAGCATCTCTCCTGTCAATCCCTCACAGCCCACTTCGCCTCCCAGGAGCACCCCTCTTGCTGATCCCCTTGCATCCCTCTAGCTTCAATTTTGCATAGATTTTCCAAGATGCAGATTTACACATGAAGATCCCCTGTTCTTTAACTTAAAAAATACAGCAGTCTGAGAAATGAAAAGCAACGGAGTATAACAGTCCCCAAAATTTTGTCAATTCCTTATCAATCCATGAAAGCTATACCTTTACATCCAGACCCTTTGATCCAGACCATTCTTTTACCCCATTTTCTGATGCTTTTCCATTTCTCAGGGTACAACACCATTAATTCATTCACACAGTTACAAAAATAACTAAAAGTACTCAGGGAAAACAACCATACTGCACTGTGTAAAGTAACATTATGACTTAGCTCATAAAAAGAGATGCTGACTGAGGAATTTAAAGTTTTTCAAAACTTTTGATCTTGTTTATACATGTGAAGGTTTGATGTGAAAGCTTGATGTCAACTGTAAAGAGAAACATCTCTCAAGACAAAAATAAAAAACAGACCTCCTGTTGAAACGTACCCAATGATAACCAACAAGTTTCTGATCTTGAAGAGAACATCATGTGAGTGTCTTGCATTTAATATTATCTTATGCCAAGCAGCCCTACTTTTTCTTCTCATTATATTTTCTTCATAGATAAGTGTTTGGTTTCACACATTTGATAAAAAAGAAAGTTGCTGGAGATGTTTAGAAAGTCTTATTAGAATAACTACCCTGTTATATTTGCTTTGCACATGGGTCCTGAGATAACATGCTGTTTTGTGAGGACCCATGTGCAAAGTAAATATAACAATTACTCTTTTCATTTGTGATAATCACAATTATTAGTAAGCAGATTCATAATAACCCCTTTGTATTTAACTCTGAGCTCTAGCTCTGCTGAGGAAAATCTGAGGCTATCACTTCAAATATTTCTAGATTTAATTTGCTTTCTGTATTTATTACTTTTAACTTTGGTTGCAAAATATCAATAGAAAGAAGTTATTTAACATTTAAGCATTATATGCACAAAAGGATCTTAGTGTAAATTAATAGAGTTTTTCCCTTCCTGTGATGGTATCAGAAGGTATAAAACAACACCCAACTGGATTTGTTAAAAATTGAACCACTTCGTCTGATGATATTATTCTGGTGATAATAGACAAATGGTATTTCAAACACGTTGCCATTAAAAGGACGCTAGTAGTCTTCGATTCTACAAAATAATCTTTATGTGTACACAAAATTATTGCAAATAAGATACAGTATTGATTCTATATAACAAAAGCATGACTTGTATATTTGCTTCTAGTGGCAACACAAAGGGCTTTGGAAAGAATATAATTATGGAATTGTTTGGGGTTTGGGGGTTGGGGGGGAAGAGTGCATTCTTATTTTTAAAGAGAAATCTACAGACAGCCTAGATATGCCACATGTGAACAAAAATTGCTGTTCAAATGTCACTCATGACCTGACACAGACAGGGAACGGTTGACAGACATTTTAAAGCATACAGAGAGGCTAGAGAAATATTTTACCTTCAACTAGTTTATTCATCTTTTGTATATTCAGAGAGGTTTAAAATGCATTCCTATGCACTTGTCAGTATTCTTCTAATTAACCCTTCGGCAATATCCGTAGAAGGTAATGGAAAAGGTTCATTATACTTGCATGGAGCAACATAAAACGAGTGTTCTAAAATCAGAAAAGATTACAGGACGGTTTATTAATCTTTGCAATGTTAACATGTATTTTACTTCTGACCTTGGTCAGACATTCAGGTAAATTTGTATACGTGTTTTTAAAACATGATTGGTTGATAAAAGCAAAGTGTGACCCTACACCATCAACAGAGTATTTTTAGGCATAAGAACTAATCGTTTTCTATAGATGCAGATATATTAACTCCATGTGTGAATCACATTATAGGGAAATAACGTCAGGAACCTTTGCATAAAGATTTTAAAATATAAGTGATAATAAACCAAATACAGAAGTTCTTTAATGACAACGAACGGAAAACTAGTGGGGAATGGAAAAAAAAGTGACATATGGAAAAAACACAAGGGAAATAAGAATATTCCCAACTATGCTGGAAAACCACAGTTTTCCAGTGAAAGTGATTAACTATATTGTATATTTGCCAAGTATATTATTTGCATTTCAGATTTCTTTAAGTCATTGGGATCTCCCTAAAGGCTCCATAAAAGGGATGAGATTTGAAGAGTTATTTGAATGAAGACAAAAGACAGTGATTTAACTCATGAACAGAAGTCTACTAAAGTTAATAGTGAGATCCAGAATAAAAGCCCAGAAGGAGAAAGGTATTAGCAAAAAATAGAGAACAAGAGATCAGTAAGAAACACTCTGTAGTAAAGAGAATTAGAGAAAAAGCAATCTATAAAAATAAGGGACTGCAGAGCTAGGAAGAGCTTTGAAGGAGAAGGTTTTTGGTATAATATAAAGTCCGTTTGCATTAACAAGAGTCCTTTCGGTGATGACAGGGGATTTACAATCAGACCATATGAATTTCACCTTGATGATCTGAAGGCGTTTTCTTTTTCTTTAAGCCATGCGAAGAGGAATACAGCCTGTGTCAAAATATCATCATAACTCTAAGTCATGTAAACGTGTATCTGTGACTTCATTGTCCAACCTATAGTACCTACCTTCCATTAAAGGCTACACAGAAATAAGTGAATGCCCTGACAATTTTAAAATTAGTATTTACTAATGTACAGAACTACTCTGTTCTTTTCCAAACACAGATCAGGGAGCAGAACTTGCTAAAAGTTACTGGGGATGTTGCTATTTCAATCTGCTGAAGTTGCCTCACTGGAATTCAGTGAATCATGATTTAACATGAAGAACAAGGACCCTCCACACAATCCAGCCTGCATTTTCTGTGTGTATGTATAGTTAAATCCTACATAAACTGACAGCATTTTCGATTAAGACACACAGAATCTTACAGTTAAATGAAATTCCCGTATACTAAAAGGTAAATGTAGTTCTTTTTTCCTGAAATTGAGAGTTGTGTAGGCAGTATCCCGTCCAAATTTAGGTTGGGTGTACTAGAATTCTCATAGCAGGTAATCTGAAGTGCTCATTAGAGATATGCAAGTAATTCATTACCTAAGTGGGTCTAATTTAACCATATTTTCCCCTTGAATGAAGCCTGCCCTAGTGGAAACTAGTGATCCAGCCCACACACTTCCAATCCTGTCGGTACTTTCAGTTTACATTTGCATTTTTTTTTAGAATTCTAAAAATTACTTTCTCTGTCTTCTCTTCTGATCTCCGCTGAGTATTTATATGCAGCAAGTATAATTATGCTTTTGGCAAGCTAGTGAAAATTAAACCCTGACAAGCAAGGGGGAGAAAAGAAAGGAGGGTGAGGAAGCAAGGAAGAGGAAGAAAATCTGGCTTAAAGTGAACTTCTCACAAGCTTACTTGTGTATAAGCAGAAGGCAGCTACATATTGTAGTCTTGCAGCACACTTCTAGGAGATGGTGACATTTGGCTTATGCTTAATGAAAGCTGAGGATAGGTATTTTATTGATTTGAACAGGGAGTGTATCTACTGGAAGATACTGAAGTAATGACTTTGGCAACTTGTCCTGTTTTAAATACCAAATTGTCTGCTCCTAAAAATCCAGTCTCACTGACAAGCAGAGATGCATCTTGTGTAGTAGGTCTTGCAGCACTACATAGAGGCTATGTACACGCTCTGAGGTCTGATTTTCATATCCATCACTGTTGCAGGTTTTTTTAACTCAGTAACAAAATAACAACTCCTGCTAGTATACCACCCTGCTGCCTATTTTAATTTAAAACTTTACTAGACTTTGTTCTTTCAAGAGTTCTAGAAACTTAAAGTGAAGCAAATAGTAGATGAGGTATTTGGGAGAATTCAGCAGTGTAACACTTTATTTTTTTCTTCACAGTCCCCAGAAGCTTGAGAGCTATTAAATCCTGCCATGTGGTGTACAGATGCACTGCTTCGGAGAAGGAAGCGGCTGTGAAGAACCTTTTCCCTTAAACCTCAGAAAAGCACCAAAAAGGTGGCTATTCCATACAGTGACTAAATTCAGTCTACAGAGTCTATCCTGCCAACAGCGATGAAAGGCTCTACAGTGCCGCCAAAGGTAGCTCTCACTGTTGTTCTCACAGGACAAGCCCAGGATGTATACAATTTATTCTTGAAGAAGACTTTTCTTTTCTACCCTGCCCTTCCTGGCTGGACAGAGCAACACCAACTATCCATCCTGTGCCAGTGTGTCTTTAATGGTGGTCCTCACACTCACAAACTGATCCTGAGCAGTTTGCATAGCGGCAAGTTTTTCTACTCAGACATGTCTTTCATAGTTAATTTCTCTTAAAGAAGAAGCCACCATAAATCTCATAAAAATTTTGCTCCAAAGAAAAAGCTGACAGTCTCTGCTGCCTAATTAGAGCAAAGAAAGGCCACTATCAATGGCTGAAATGTCAGCAGCATAATTTCACAATAGTTTTAGCAGACAAAAGTATTCTGTATGAGTGAAACCACCTGAAACTGTGTTATAGTGTGCATGAGCTATGGGATTGTTTGGCAGAATATATATTGAAATGTGCACATCATAGATGAGAAAAATCATGACCACAGTTAATGGATTCCTTCATCTATCAATACTTTTTTTTGTCATAATAGTATATTTCTTCCTACAATACTGGTTGAAGATAACTTGCAACCTGTTGTAAGAGAAACTATGAAGGGAATTAGCCATCATGGTACTTCTCTTCAAGTCCACTTGCCCCTGAAATGGAATAAACAAAATTTGGATTACTGCAAGAGTGTGTGTTTTGCACACAGAAGCCACAGAAAGCAGCATTACTGAGAGCCTGCTGGGAAAGTACAATAACAATAAATCAGAATGAAAGAAAGCGCTGTGGTTAATACATAAAGATGGAAAGCCAGAATGAAAGGTTAAGAGGTGGGAGCTTAATGGTTATTGTCCTATCATATTTTAAGAACCTGATTTTCATTTCGCCAAGGTAAATGTAGTGCCAAGTAAATGCAGGTCCATATTTCTAGCCTTAATACTTACTTATGAAGATGTTCGGTGTTATTCACTTGGCAGAACAATCCTTAAAATAACAAAACATGTTTTGTGAGAACATTGTATAAAGTGAAGGTTAAATGGAGTTATTTATTTAGAGCGTGTTTGTTTGTCAGCAAATATGCAACACAGATCTAAGTGGAAGCAGGGTAGGAAACTGTTACATGTCTTGTGATAAGGAATTGATAAATCACTTAATTGGAAGTGAGGGAGGAATATGACCTTTCAGATATAAATCAGTATCTGAGGTGTGCATCGTTAATCAGCATTTTGAGAAGCATGAAAAGTTGCAGCCAGAAAAGCTGTCCTGCCAAAAGAAAAAAAAAAAAAAGGAAAAAAATTGAGAGACAACATATAATGGCCATAGAAAAATTTGTTTTACTGAATAAACTCTGGGTTTGGCAGTGAAAAAGGTTTCAGTGTAAATTAAAGTTTGAATAGTCTTCGACTAGATGGGAAGCTTTGTCAAGGAAAGTTAAGGAGACACTACTGTAAAACAGGAACAAATGACAGGGAAGTCACTGAAAAGTGACATTTTCCTTATTACTGCAAGTTCTATTCAGCTTCCCCAAGGAGTTCCTCTGACTGTGTATTCATTGACCCCAAAAAATATTTGGGCCCATGCTTGCTGCAATAGATGAACTGCTGATGAATCCAAAAGAGAGTTTTAAGGGCTCCCTTCAGTGCAGTTAGTCATGCCAGGGGTGCTCTGTGAAGGAGCCTGGAGACTGAAAGTGCTGAGAGGTCCAATTCTCACTGTATTTATCTCCCATTTTGCAATGGATACAGCCTCAAGTATCCCAGTTTCTGTCAGAGCCACAGATCCTAAAAACCAAAGTAGCTGATCACTAAACTGAAGTTGCTGGTCTATCAAGAATCCCAGCTTTACTGAGCAACTGCAGGGAACCTATTTAAATTCAAAACATCATGTGCCAGCAGTCTTGAAACTTTTTTTTTTTTTTTAATTTTTGATTCAGCAAATTGCAAAAGGGTTTGCTTTTCATCCAGTTGAGACTGAACTTTTTCTCAAACCATAAGACTGATGACGAGAGGGCTGGAGCCCCTCTCCTATGAAGACAGGTTGAGAGAGTTGGGGTTGTTCAGCCTGAAGAAAAGAAGGCTCTGGGGAGACCTTATTGCAGTCTTCCAGTACCTGAAGGGGCCTACAGAAAAGCTGGAGAGGGGCTGTTTACCTAGGCATCTCGTGATAGAACAGGGGGTAATGTCTTTAAACTAAAAGAGGGGACATTTAAAATAGATGTAAGAAAGAAATTCCTTATTGTGAGGGTGGTGAGGCAGTGGAACAGGTTGCCCAGAGAAGCTGTGGAGGCAACATCACTGGAAGAGTTCAAGGCCAGGTTGGATGAGGCTTTGGGCAACCTGGTGTAGTGGAGGATGTCCCTGCCTGTGGCAGGGGGGTTGGAACTAGATGATCTTTGAGGTCCCTTCAACCCAAACCATTCTATGATTCTATGATTCCCAAATCTGGACTCCTTTCTCGAATAGTCTCCAGTGTTGTAGGCTATTTAAATATAGGTTTCAGCTCTATCTTTTGCATTTATTACAGTTTTCTTCATACATTTAATCCATCCTTGTTGTGCATTATTTGCATTACTAGCTCTCAGTTATTCCAAATTTACCATAAAAAAGCAATCAATCATGTCATTTGAAACCAAAAGTTAGACTACCACTTGGTTGGTTTGCTAGTTTTTATACAGGACATGCAGCTCTGTGAGAGGCTTAGCTGACGAAGCCCAGTTTAATATGGCTTTATGTCTGGCATTTCAATTATCCCATGTGAGCTCTGTTTTTCAAAGATTAGTGGGTTCAACAGCTCTCTCTTGTGAGGACTCAGATATCTAAAAATATAGTTTATATACTGTATGGAGTACACACATCTAATCTCTGACAAATTTGTCATATTTATCAGAAGCCAGACAAAACATGTTCACTGACTAGGAGATTAGTGCACTAGTAATTACAAAAGTTACAAAGAGGCTATAATTAATGTCAACTAAATGTTTTTTCTCATTAATAAATTCTTAGCACACAACTTCATTCCTGCAGATTCTGTCCTCTGCAGATTCCTAAGCCTGCTCCCATGCCTGTTTCCCTGTATGATACCAAGTTTTACCCTAAGTCCTTGAAGCCAGACTGGTTTCTGCTTTCTGTCTCAGTGAAGCTTTCACCTTTCCTTCACAGCAAGAAACGATTACCTCTGATTCTATTAAAATGCATTTTATGTATTTTTCGGGCAGGATTATTGGCTGTAAGATTAATATGCACTTCTAGTTTCAGAGGTCACACTGGCTCTTTAAAAAGAAGCACTTTCTCTTTTGGTCATTTGAATTTATCAAGAATTATGTAAGGTAATACACCTAACCTGGAATAAACACCAGAAAGAAAATATAGAGACTGTAGCTATCTATTACTATAGCTTTACCTTTGCAAACAATCCTTGTTTGTTATTTGTGGTCTTTTTCCTGAATTTAATATTGTTATTAACTTTAGTGGCCACGTAAACTTGAATGTGCAAGGCATGAAAAGATATACGCGAATTCCAATGTTTTATAAAATAAAAAAAAGGAAAAAAAAGAACAATTGCCTTCAATTATGTGAGTTTTGATATCTGAGTAATGTAATCATATTTCATAGGACATTTTTATATCTTTTATTTGTCAAAAAGGATATGAAAATCTATTTTCCACTGTGTCGGAAGGGACAACTCTAACAAATAAATAATTAATTATTTACTGCAGGTAAATATTTTTTGTCTGACCATAGGACATTGGGGTTTTTTTGCAGGTTGAAAAGATGGACATCTATTGTACAGCAAACATACACCAGATAGTAAAAATCTGCAGTGAGGACTGGCAAACTGATGTGTTTCTTGCACACTACGCATGACCATTCCCTGTCTTACTGCAATGACCTTATGATCCCTGGTGCCAAGTATTCAAGTCCCAGCTGTGGATTTAAACTCAATCTCGTTCTGAGTTTCCATTCTGTTGGCAGCGGAGTCATTCTTCACTGCGCTGCTCAAGCCAGAAAAGGCTTCCTGACTCGGAGGCAGACTCAGATAAGCAATGGCTATAAGAGAAGTTGTAATTGCACAAGCTCTTTCTTTCCCCCAACAGGTATTACTACAAATGAGCGTCATTGAAAATTCTTCTGAGCTTTAACAGGGTAGATAACCTCATAGGTGTCCAGATTAGCAAAGTAGACAGAAAAAAGGCTGGTGTTATTTAACCCCTTCCCAGCCTTCTGAGGTAAGGAAGATGGGTATGTAGGCCTAGCCTGAACATTAGAGAAAGCTGCACTGCTGAATTAATACAGCAGTGTTAGCACCACAAAATCAGGTAACCAGAAATTAGGGAATGCCAGAAAAGCAACTGCTCTGTTTTCTTTTCCCGTCTCTGTACATAAGCATTGTAAATGACATCTGCTATTTCTTCTCACTGAGTGCACAGATCAAGCACTGCAGCTTTTCTGTGCTTACTTTATCCTCACTATTCAGCGAATACACCGTACATCCTTTGCAGCATGCTGTTCAGTCATGACTTGATACCAAAATATTAACTTCCTCAAGGGTTGTTGATTCTCCCACTAAAGCTTTTTAGTTCTTTCTAAATATTAACCGATTTATCCACACAACATCCCTGTGCAGTGTGCGGTAGGATTGCTGGGCGTATTTCACAAAAGAAAGCTGATGTGCATCTGCTGAAACCAAAAATAGAGAGGTGTGAAATAAATTTCAGAGCTCCAGGGTCTTGATTTTTGCAGCGGTTGGCACTGCGCAGCCTCTCACAGCCTCTGAGCAGATACCCCTCGGCCTCGGCTGGCGGGGCAAGCGGGAGGCATTCCGCACATCAGAGTCGGCGTATCGCAGGCTGTCGCACAGACAATGAGAAACGCACGGTGAGCAAGCCTTCGCTGAAGGGAAAGGTTCATTTAAGTCACTTGTCGCCATGCTAACTTCAGGCATAAAAAATTTCACTTTCCTAAATTTCCTTTCCAGCCAATGAAGAGAGCGACTTAGCATATCTGGCACAGGCAGCTGATCCGGCTTCCTCACCATCAACATCAGAGCGATCCTACAGAAGCAAGCTTCCAGCCTTCCAATTAGCCCTCATGAATATTTTCTAACTCTGAGCTTCTAGTTCATTATTATTTTCCAACACTGAGCTTCTCATCGACCTGTCTACCAATGTTTTCCTCACTGACCGTTCCCGTCCATTCTCCGCTACTGCCCTTCCAGATGTGTAAGCCCCGTTTACTTTGCCAATATCATTTGTCACCTTTGCTCTTACCTCCAGTTTTCACATTCCTGACTAGCTGTAGCTAATAGCTGTAGCCAGCACCACCCATGGGCCACCTTATGCCTCTCTGGTGGCTCCTGCCATCCCTCCCTCTTGCTGAAAAAGGTATCTCTTCCCTCCAACTCCCCCGTTTCCTCCTCCATACCTGCTCCTCACCTCACTGCAACTGAGCCTGACTGCAATTCTCAGTTCTGTTTGGACATCAAGTGGGCAAATACTGAAAACACAGAAGAGAATTTCCCTGTGGAAACCAAGATCCCCCTGAGAGGACCATATTGGAAGAAAAGAGCTGCTCACCCTGGTATACACGGGCACAGCTGTTTAGGGTTGGTACATGTGCAGTCAGGTCACATCAGTGATTTCTGAGAGATAAAGCAAGCTCAATTCAGACACAAATCACAGACTTTAGCTGCCAAATGCTAATCTTGCTACTGAGCCAGGGCAAGCTGAGGTATTTTTAAATGCATATGAGTGGACTAAATATGGGTGATTTTCCCAAAGAAAGAGCAAAAGATACATTCTTACCAATTCCAGGTTCATTTTCCAAAGCACAGCGGGACTGGATTTCCTCTAGTAAACAGTTACAAGAGGGTTGTTTGGGTTTTTATTAAATTTTGTTTTAATAATATATTTTGCTTCTAGACATTTTCAGAAATCTGAGCCTAGGCAGATCTTGGCAAGGGAAAATGTCAGATAACTTAATTTTGGCAAAATTATAAGGAACTGAAAACAGTATCCTAGTGAAAAGTTCTTTATACAAGAAATGTTGCCACTTCATCTGTGAGAGTTTGCTCATATAGGTAATTTTTCTGGATTTGCTTAACAGTAACAGATCCCTGTACTGATACAGTCACTTGTTCTGGAACATTTCAAACAGCCTTTGCAGGCAAAAATTATTGCACTTGATGTCCCTAACTCAGGATTCCTAATACATCCAGATTTCTGTTCAACTTTAGTGGAGTTTAGCCAAGTAAAGTGTAAACTCTTGTTCATTGTTCCGATAGAGGATTAGTTAGACTTCCCAAGCTAGCAGTCCATCTGCTCTGCCAGCTAATGCTATTGTCCCGGAGACACCACCTCCTCCATTGTTCCACTGAACAATCCACGCCAGCTCTTTTTTCAGCTGACACTGACAAGTACATGTCAACCCGTTTGCATTCTCCCGCACACATCTGTGACACTGAATACAGCCTTTCATAGTTTCAGGCAGTGTAAAGCCTAGTAAGAGCTAGGAAATACAATACTATAAAAATAAGAATATACTCAAGCTTTTAATTAATTCATTTATCCCATCAGAACAATGTCCAGATTTACATGTTTACTTTGCTCCCTTCTACCCTTCTCTTCCTAAAGACATGTTTGTTAGCGTTGTAGTGTGAAATAAAATGTTTTAAAGCGTTCAGCAAATTTAAAATACACTTACATATAAAGAAAATTGGATTCCCTAGCATAAGATGTTACAGTAATTTTTTTAATAGATATAAGAGTAGAACCTTTTTCACTGAAGACTGCTTTTTAGACTGAATCCACAAAATGGAAGGACCCAAATAAGGAAATCAATTCTTGCCAGTAGGTCCCTGAAAAGCTCTTGCTAAATGAACTGATGCAATCTCAGTACAGGACTTATAGTCAGCAATGACAACAAAATTCTCATTACTCCCAGCATCTCAAGGAAAAAGCAAGAGATGGAGTGAAACTATAGTTGTTGCAGGTGGTAGAAATCCAAGATTATTGATACGGCAGGACAAAGCTTAGTGCTCTATCCCTTACCACATCTAACTTAGCTTCATTCAAACCACAGGTGAACTTCGCATGATCCAAAATAATACAGCCTTATTTGCCCAGTGTCAATTAGTCAATGACAGAAAAAAAAAAGTAGACGGATAAAGGCATTATACTTTAAAACAACAAGTTAAAATTGCACTTGTGGCCTACAACACACAAACATTTAAGGACAGAAAGAAACAATACATCTACTCATCGGCACACTGTGTCTGTATAAGATACTAAAATACAAACCACCTATTTTGCTGATCCACCAGGCTCTCAGGGAGTGTTATTTATTGAATATTTCAAGGAGGAGCCAAGCCTCCAAACCAGAAAGGGAGAGTGTCTCTGTCATGCCAGACCACATTCTCAAAGTGTCCTTTGGAGCTCCTATGGTGGCTCTCAACCTCTGATGGGGAACCACAATGACCACAGCTCTTGGACCAGGGCAGTCGGTGATAGGTACTAGCTTTAAGAGAGTATGATAAGGGGGAAAGCCATTCTCTACAGATAGTGTGCACTTTTTCAAAATCTTAATTTCATTTACCTCAATGTAAACCCCGCTCTAGAGATTTCTCTTGAGTGAATGCTGCCTCCAAATAGGAGGTATCTGACAATTATCCACCAGTGTCCCAGTTTAACTAAATCAGTTTTAAATCGGAACAACTTGTTATATGGAAGGGGGAGTTGAAGGGGGGTGTAGTTTTGCCTGAGACACATGATTAGATTTAAGCATTGAAAGGGAAGGTCCCATCCCCTGGACACAGGCTGTCAGACCCATACAGCTGCTTTTCACCATGTTTCTTTTTTTGCTGTTTGTTGAAAAGCATTTCAGCAAATGAAAAACCTTAATTATATTTTTTTTACAAAGAGGGTAAAATCACTTGCAATTTGTTTTAAGACAAGCAAGTGCAGCAATGTGACATATAATCAAGCATTCCCAGATTGATGTATTAAAATGTTTTCTGCCAACTCCTGTCCTGCATCTATGATGTAAGAATTCTCCTTCATTATTCCCTTTTTTTATTGTTTTCCCATGCAGATCACCGTGACCTGTGCCGATTTTTGAGAATGTAAATGGTAAACAGAAAATCCCTCCCATCATGGTAAATCTTTTCCTTGAGCATATAAAAGGTGCGTTCATTAAACACCCAAAGAGAAAAAAATTCCTCAGTGTGGAAACTAGTTCTCTGATTTATCTGTAACAACCAATAGAACAGTGCTAAATAAGTGCAAAGGAAGCCAGTGAATCGCCAGTGTTTCCTTCTTCAAACAATTGGATATCAGGAAAGACAGAAAGAAACAGAAACATAGAAAGGTTTGGATTGGAAGGGCCCTCAAAGATCATCCAGTTCCAACCCCTCCCGCCATGGGCAAGGACACCCTCCACTAGACCAGGTTGCCCAAAGCCCCATCCAACCTGGCCTTCAGCACTTCCAGGGAGGGGCATCCACAGCTTCTCTGGGCAACCTGTTCCAGTGCTTCATCGCCCTCACAGTAAAGAAATTCTTCCTAATATCAAATCTAAATCTCCCCTCTTTTAGTTTAAAGCTATTACTCCTCGTCCTATTACTACATGCCCAGGTAAACAGCCTCTCTCCAGCTTTCTTGTAGGGAAATAGGAATATTTTCACGTAAATTATTCTATAAGAAAAAGAAACTTGTATGCATATATACACATATTTATATATATCAGTTGAAGTTTGTCTGCATGGAGGGCTTTCGCCACTCTGGTGTTAACTTCAGAAAACAGATCCGGCTGGTCCTGACTGCTAAAGTGTAGGAGACCTCTCTTTGACAGCAACAGACTTCTTCCAAATTGCAAAGCATTCCAGCTCCCCTAGATTAGAAAACAGTAGACTGGAAAATTGCAGGAGATTGGTTTCTACAGACTCTGTTTGCAACTGGAGTGTGTAACAAGACAGCTATGACTCGTTCTGCAAAGGAGATCACCTGCAGCAAGTGCCCCCGAGGCGAGTGAGGATCTTCTCTTTGTTCCAGTAGTAGATCTCTAGCAAAAATCAGTGTGATCCGTCTGGAATTCTGTCTTCCTCCCTTTCCTCCTCCAATTTTCAGTATTGTTATTATTTTTGCTCAGGCAATCAGCCTAAATATCATTAAGGAGACTAGAATCTTGGCTAGATTTAATAAAAATATTATGTGGAGAAAAAAATATATATCCAAGAAATAATGAAATAACAAGGAATTACTATAAAAAACCCTCTCATAATCAGATACTGCTTTTATCACATCATATGCATTAAACTTCTCTGAACTGATGTCCTTTTCATCCTAATGTACTAAATTAAATATCTGTTCCTTGTAGAATTTGATTCATCTAAACTAGATTAAAATCAAATCATGAACAAAATCAATTTCACTTAAAGTACAATAATCCCAGCCCACTGAGGCCCCCTTCTAGTAATCACAATAAATGCTGTTGCTACCACCATTGCCATCCTTTATTTTCCCCCCTAGCCTTTCAGTGGATTCATAATTTTCATATCATATTATAAATTATGACCTTGTATATCTTATTCATATCTTATTAGAGCAAGTTGGCCAAGAAGCCAGAGGCAAGACAACCTCATTCAAACATTCCTCCAGGGTTTTCAGGTCAAGCCATTTTTTTAAATTGGGATTGGTATAAACCTCAAGGGATTTCTTGATTTAAGAAAGAACTACAAATATTAAGCTGTCTTGGGGGGATTATGCTGACATTGGATCGTGGGATTACCTCCTGCATAAGACTCAAGGGATTTGGACTGGTTCAGCATCTCGTCAGAAAACTGGGCAAAAATGCCTCTTACGTGATGTTAATCAGATATTCAATCATTCCTCGCTGTAAGCGTGTCAAAAGGTAGCAAACAAAGGGAGAGGAAAGCAGTTGCTTTGAGATGTGTAGGAAACAAAAACAATCCACTAACATACTGTAGCATTTTGGTTTTTTCATAAGGCAGCACAATTCCTGGTGACAGTGGGTCAAAATCCTGAAAAAAAGTGTCAAAACACTTATATACCAACCGTCTCAGAGCTTGCTTCTTGAATTTGCAGCTGATCACTACCAGCAAGGTGGTATCTAATTAAATACTTTTACTAATAATTAATAACACTTGGCACTTCTATGACAGGGCACCATTTTTCTTGGAGCACTTTAATCTAATAACCAAGTCTGACAACAATCTTCAAAAACAGGAAACTGTAATTGTAGCTGATGTAGTTGGAACTGAGAGAAGGTTTTAGGCAAAATCCCCTCTGTCCTAGTCAGATCCAGGCTCTGACTCAAATCTGAGGCCAGGCTTGAACTGCAATTGAAACCGTCCTGTCAAGAACAGCACTTTAATAAATTCTCTCACCATCAAAAGTAAGTGTGAAAAATGTCATTCTCCTTCAGTAATTTCCTTCTCTCTCTCTTTTTTTTTTTTTCCCTCCTAAAGCAGAAGTTAGAGGGAGAAAATGACAGGAGTTAAAGTCATTCACCACTGGAAAAATAAAAGGAACAATAGCCAGCAACATCCAGAAATAAAATGGCTACTTGAGAACTGTATCTGTTTGGTTCTGCCAAATGTAAAGGGTCAGTGCCAGACCATCATAACGAGAAAAATATTGCAAAGGAAAAAGGATTTTTTACAGCAGGAATGTCGAAAGAAAATTAGAAGTCACTCTCAGAAAGGGGTAATAATGTCTTGTCAAATATGAATCCAATCCTTTCAACTAAAGCACATTTTTTCTGAACTTACTCAACAAACAAATAAAAAAAAAAGCAAACCACAACCCTAAACTCCTATTTATTAATTGTAAAGTATATACATGTCCAGTGCGGAAAACTGAAGGAATTTTTTGGGTGGGTTTTTTTGTCATTTTTTTTTTTCCCTTCAGCTGCTTCACTAGAGAATGAAGAAAATGTCTTTCTTCAAAGGCTTTTTCTTTACTCCTTCATCCAACCAGAGCATCATCAGACATGTTGCTACTCTCTACCTGTGTAGCCTCACATATCATCAGTACAACATATTGTGGAAAGACACAATCAAAGTTAGTTTCAAACTACAGAGGCAGAAGATAAAGGAGACTGGACTGTGATAGGAAACTCAATCATAAGTCTGTACATTTTAAAGGTCCCTGACAGGACTCACTGTTGGAGAAATCTATCTCTTGATGCATAGAAAGCTGTTACGTGACAACTCCATTGAACCAAAATTTAGCTGTAATAGTCTCTATTTCAAACATAGGCTTTCTTCTTTTTATCTTTAAGGCAGCACAGGAATCACACTGTACATAACAACAGAGATTGTCTATGCCAGAGAAAAAAAAAAAAAAAGAACCAAAAAAACCCCAATCCTAACTAAACTTGACAGAAAACTACTTTCCACTCGCTCATGAAGAGATTCCAGCATCACTGACAACAAGCCCTGCTGATTGGGGTCAGTCACTTTTCAAGCCCAAGGGGACCGTCTTTTCCAACTTCAATCACAGTCTCATAACTCCTCTATAAATAAACATATGAAGGAACAAAAAAAGCAGGGAGAACCAGCAGACACAATCCACATACAACAGTGATATCCATTAAAATGCAGCAATAATGTTTGTGTTCTAGGAAATCTGGAGAGGAAGGAATCAGTCTCCTTCACACAGATGAAACAAGCTTTATTTGAACTATGTTTATAACTTTGAATGGTTTGGTAATTTTACAAGCACATCTGCCCAGACAAATGCATTATAAGCACTAAACACCATCTGAGAAGCTTCTAACTTTTTATGCTCACAAAAGAAAAACTGCAATAGAATGTGTCAGATGTTTAACTAACACAAAAATGAAACTTCATTTTTAATGCTGATTTTGGATAAGATTTTGGTGCTTAGGATTCCAAGGACCGTCTTGTTTTTTTTTTCATTGAATGTACAACTGAGTTCTCAAGCAATCTTTCTGTGAAACAGGAAAATGTGAATCACGATGGTTAACCAAAAAGTGCAACTTATTTCATATTCCTCACATCCCAAAATATTTATAATTTTACAGGCGAGGGTAACACTATTTAAATTCCTAGCACTGCTTATCCTGAGACAGTCCTACGTGAAAGCCTATGTGTGTGTAAAGGGGGGCAAGCAGGAAGAGAAAAGATTAACATTAAGAGATTTCAATTTATGGATCAGAAACAGTTATATTGAACTCAAATGTTTATATAGGTTTTTCTTGTAAAGGATCCATCAACCATTTTATCTTTTAAGGATTTTATGTGAATAGGAAATATTCCTTTGGGCAGTCTTAAGCCATCAAAGAAAAATACATACATGTATTTCTAAATTTCTTTTTTTGTTATTTAAAAATTAATCTGCATCCATGGTTATAGATCAGTTTTCTAGATACAGTGCGAGTCTCAGTATCAAAATACCCAAAGGAATCTTTTGTAACATCAGTATTTCTGAGACGAAGAAATAAAGTAAAATTCACTATTTGGGAACCCCTTGTGAGTGAACACAAAAAAGCTAGGAACAGTTTACTCAGTACAAGAAAGTCTTGCAGTTTTTTTCCCACACATGACAGCAAAGAAGCAGCCTAACACCACAGCATTATAAAAAGCTACTGCTGATAGAACCTCAGCACATCAGTTTGTCCATCCCCCTAACATGAGGCAGGATTAAGTATGCCTCATAGATATCTGCCTAAACTATACTTAAAACCTTGCAGAAATAGGCATTTCACAGCCTCCTGTGTAATCCATCTCAATGTTTGGAGAGCCTTTTTAGATAAAACTTTGGTATAATGCTATAGTTTGTCTAACATCTATGTAAGCAACCAGTGAATTAAGTTCTGTGTTCAGCACAAGTACTTAGCTATTCCTTCAGTGTTGCCCCTGTGTGCTGTCGTATGGCATCTGCCACAGGCTCTCTCTGCAGCTACAATATAAAACACATGGGGTCAAACATTGGCACACAATTATCAATACTTGCTCCTTTAGCCATGCCAAATAGCATCTCCCAGGTAGTGCCTAAGCGTTTCATTTGAAATAGCAGGAACCAGTAGCAATTACTACCTGGTGGCAGAAAGCAGACCATCCTTTTTTAGAGGAAGGTTAAAGTACAGGGGAGAATTTAGCCATATGGATGCAAACTGTGTTGCATTATCTGAGGGCCAGAGAATGGGCCTGAATGTTGGGGATTTTTTACTAATATAGTCCTAGCCAAAGGGAAAGAACATGCTTCTGTTAGAAAATAATTCAGACTAATTAATGCTATTCTGTTTTTCTGCCAATGTATAAGCATAAAATTAGCATTCTGTAAATATTTAAGATGAGATTACATTTCCTGTGTGAAATCACATTTCTAATCTGTTCCAAACAAAAGTACATGCCAACTCCTTGAAAGAAGAAAAACCTTCACTTTATTGAGCACCTGATTTATTAATAAAAAGAGCAATCGAAAATTAATATTGCTGTATATGAAACCGGAGCCTTTTTCCTCATGCTGTCTGCTTCTGGGAATCCTCTGTACCAAACTTGAAAGGTTTAACCATTTCCCTTATTCCTGGGTAGTTGTATAAGGCAGCTGCCCCAACAAATCCCACTCAGTGCTTTCTCAGCGGGTTCACTATCTGATCTAACATTGCCAGAGCAACACGCAATGCTGTTCCATGAAAAGGGACACTGTGGGGTTTTTTTATCGCATGCCAGTAAAAGCTGCCTTTTTCACAGGAGGCTTAAAATGGTGAAGGATATACTTTCTCTTGTTATATTGGTCTAACTCCACCACTGGTAACAGCAGCGTGAGCCATGGCCCGCAGCCACTCTTCTAATCACAGTGCTAATTAGCTCCGGAAAAAAAAAAAAAAAAAAAAAGAAGGACTAAGCCTTTGCAATACTCAGTGGTGACATATCTGTCTGGCACCCAGTCCCAAAGCAGGATCGGGGCAGATCTATGTTACGTTGTGAGGTTCCCCTTGCGCTTTAAGTGCTTGAGAATAGCTTCGCAAAAGCCAGCAGCCTGAACAAGGACATGCAGAAAGTAATCAGAAGGAAGAAGAGAGGGGGATGTGTAACCCCACCTCTCAGATAGTATGTCACCTAACTTCGGGTGGTTGTGCCTCCTAGCTCACTCCCTCCACTTTCTGGAGTCAAGTGCTCCCAAAGGAGTAGGGATCGTGTCATGTCTTTAATTCTTCAGCGAAACTACGGAATAGGGAATGCCATCTGTCCTTCCTACTTCTCCCTCTCCATGCAAGCGTGTATACCATGTCCTGGGCAGGGGCTCTAGTCACTGGCTCTCCGGACAGGTGAGTAGATGCTTAGTCTGTCATGTGCTGAGAAAGCCGACAGGAAGGGGACCCAGGAGGAAGAATCCCTGCTTTGAAAATACCACATGCAAAAGGCAGGGCTTTTAGCAAGCCAGAAGCTTCAGCACATGAACAGCTGTATGCATATATCGATGCAGCAGTGTTGGAGGTGTTATCAACAGATATTTTGGCACACGAGGACTTCAACACAACGGTAGTTATCAAGAGTTTCCAGGATTTCATTCCCATCTAAGTGCTGAACATAACCATATAATCTGTGATTTAAGTGACTAAAGTCCTTTAGCCCAAAATGCTTAATGTGTTTGTGGGGTGTTTAAACTATGCCTTAGAGGATTGCCAAAGCCAGAGGAACTCGCTTGTTTGGAAAAGCTCATAAGAATATTCAGAAATTCATTTGTGTATGGCATGACTCAAACTACTCTGATGACATTTGGAAATACAGCAATCACTTCCCAGCACTGGCAAAGTAACAGATTAGTAGCTCCTCTGAAATTCCGCTGGGTGTTTGAAAGGTGATATTTTCTATCATGTCGGAGCATCTGACATTTCGTGTTTTCTTGCCAACTAATCCTAATTTATTAAAGTCACCAAAGCAAGGGTATTTATTAAAATCAAGTCAGAACATCTCTTTTAAAGAATTTTCAAATTAATTCTAATCACCTACAGTACAACCTTAAGTTAATTTTCCAAATATTTTGTTAACATTTTATAGTTGTGGGTTTCTTTGATGTCTCCTTTTTATGAACTTACATCATATGAAGCTGCTGGTTTCACACTTTATACTCACTTTTTAATGCACATAATCACGTTAACTGGTAGTTAATTTGGTTTTGATTGTTAGAATTACATTTTCAAAGACCTTTTAATCATTTTGAGAATGTTTTCTCCAGCCTGTTTGCAAGGCAAAGGGTTTGATCTCTGCAATAGGGATTTTTTAATGAAATCGTTATCCCATTTAAAGGTGGCGACTTCCTCTGTCATGAGCAGTAGCACAAGAACACAAATCGCAAAAAAATTAACGATGCATACAGAAAAATATAAATGTATTAAACATAAATGTGTAAACAGAAATCCAAATAGATTCTCTGACAATAGTAATGTTGTGGTATTAGGAGAATTGAATACGATGCTTGCAATTCCTTGCAAAACTCACATGCCCATGATTTGTTGTTTTTTCAAGATGAGAATTCAGTTTTGAAGATCTAGTTTCAGTTTTGAAGGAATGTGAGCAGCGGCAACTCAAGCCTCTTCCTATGTATCTGTGTTAGGTCACATCCAAGTCATTAGGTCAGTCATTACTGAACCGTACACCCACTCTTCCTGACTGTCATTTGGACAGAGGTTCTTTATCATATTAAATTAATGTTTGATTCTTTTGCAACCAGCATAGCTGGAAATTACAGAAAGGCCACGATGACGTGTTTTCATTTGCAATGTTAAGATACTTTTTAAACTTGGCATTTTTAACCACAGCAACAAACATCCAGTGGCATCTGCTCCTGCTGTTGTTACTGCCTGGGTCGTCCTCTGCCCTTGCTGCCCTCCTCCAACCAGGCACAGCTGCCATGTGGATGACAGCTACAACTTTAATAAACAGAAAAAGGAAAAGTGGAAGCAAGCAGGCAAAGAAACATCAGCTTGCAGCCTTGCCAGACTTGCTCCCTTGCCTTTTGCTTTTCTCAGACTGGATGAAGCTCATAACTAATGGAGCCTGCAGGGAAAAGAGTAGTGCTGGAAAAGGGGGGGCACACTGGTCACTAAGGCCACCAGTTACTGCTCTGTATAAAAAAAATTCTGCACTGATGTTAAAATGCATCATAATTCATAAATTAAAGCCCAAATTAACTGCTTTGGTGCAGTCTACTGGTACTGTGTGAATTGTCAAGATCGAAGCAATTACGTGCTCAAAGGAAATAAGATACAAACTGTAAATTTAATGCTAAGTCAAATTTGTTCATATTCTAGGACTGTCACATCTGAAGTTATGAATCTTCTCAAATTCCCAGTAAAGAATAACCCCAGCATCTGACCTAGACAATCTCTCTTCAGAAAAACTGGCTCTAAAATGCAGGGCTGTCCATAGGATGCCATTAAGCATAAGGCAGTGTCTTCATCTGCCTTCATGCATCAGCAGTTAACTCATTATTCTATACAGCTTTTGAGAAATTCCTCATATAGGGAAAAAAAAAAAAGTAAAGTGTAAATCCACCTCACTGTGCAGCTGTGTTAGCAGCTCTCAGTGGCTTAAAAAGAAGCATCATTGATAGGCTTTCAGAGGCAGCTGCATCCTGTCCTCTCAGCCTTAACGCACTGCTCTGGGTAGGGCTAGCTTGTGGGAAGGAGGGAAGGCTGCTGCTGAAAAAGCTGGGGGGATGAAGTAACCGAATTACGCTAGAGGTTTAGGAAAATTCTGAGGTGAAAGGGCATGAAAATTCAGGCACATAGAGATCTACTGAGCAAACAAAACCTTTTTAGTACAAGAAAGCAGCTGTAGTTTGTTGGAAAAGCCAAATGGGGAAAAAATATTTTTGAGGATTGTGCTAAGTCTTGAAACTGGACTTTCCAGAGAAACTTTGGTTTTTTATATAGTGAACCACCTGGTTATTTCAAATAATTAAAAAAAAAAGCTTAATTTTAAATTACAGTTTAGTTAATCTGTCTTTTCTTTGTAAATATAGCTCTTCATAGGAGCGCCTGTAAATAGAAATAAAAGCCTACCAATTAATATATTTAACCTCTACCTGGTGCTAAGTGTTTCTGTGTGTACAGTAACTTGTGCACATTTCTGTTGGAAAAAAATACTCTGTTTTAACGATCAGCTAAAAGTTGTCATTAAGCTCTTGAAATTGGTAACCTTGCTAGTGATACAATCATAGGAGGATGGCCTTTTGTTTTTAGGTGAGTCTGGCATCAAATCATTGAATTATGGATAAATGTGGCTTTGATACTTCCAACCTTTTTCCAACCCTTTCAGGCTGTATTTATTTCACTGACTATTATAACATTACATTATTTGTTTACAGTAATTGAACTGAGCAATCAACACAAAAACAATGTGTTTGAGAGCTTCTCCACTTGTGTTACAACAGTCATTTATTAAATTACACACAGATGTCGTTCAACTCCTTGAAAGGACTGCCCTCAGGTTCAAGCCTGGATTACATGTTGACATTGACATTCTATTATTAATCTTTCAGTCCTTTTTATTTCCTCTTAGAACATCAAAATGAATTTTCAGTTTTCCATATTTCAACAGAATGAATCCAGTCTTCTTTGTGGTGGGGACTGGGATGGTAGAACTGAATCATGATTAGAAAACAAAGCATATTTCTGCTTCTAATTCAAAATCAGTTGCGGAATTTCACATCATAACCTCTTGTTTTTCTGGTTTCTCCCTTTCACTTTGTACCACTTCAGTCCATCTCAACGTAGCACAGTTACAACACTAAATTTACTTTCTGACAAATGCAAGCATCTCCTCCAAACACTATCATCTACCAAAACAGAAAATTAAACTGAGCAGAGATGCCTAGATTGTAGCAACTCTAACTTAGAAGTAACGTCAGGAAATCAAACGTAAAAACACTCCCTTTTTTTTTGTTTTTTTCAGCTACCAAAAATCTATGTCAGTGAATCTGCATAAACTAAAAAGCAATCTGGTAGGTATTACAAGGAATCCTTTGCTCTAGAAGCTCTTGAACTGTGAAGAAATAGTTTTAGGAAAACCACGACCAGAATTTGCAAAAGATTCTGGAAAGATTTCTGTTGCGTTGTTCAAGGAGTTCACCAGGGATCTACAGATAGAGGGCTTCAAAGGTCTTTCTTTGCCTTCTGAATTCTACTTTCCTTCAATGATTCATTCTGTGACAGAAATAATATTTAATATTCAAATCTGACATACCCTGATTTAGACCAGTGGTCTCCATTTAGGACAAGCTGATGCATGTCAGTAGCAGGAACCCCTACAAAAGCAACTGACAATGTTGGATTGGCAAACTGACTCTGATGGTAGAATGATCACTTTTTTTGCCTCCTTAAATCTGTCATGAAGTTCTGGCTAGTCCCTGAACAGAATTTAGACACAACCTGACCCATACTTGAGTAACGGCACTCTGCTAATCCTGGATAACTCTGTGCTAGATGCATACCAGAGTTTTTAAGAGACATTTCACTTCTTTGGATGTTCCTTCTGCTAGCTGAAAGTAGTAAGAGGGCAGACACAGCCTAATAACATATAACTGGCCAACTGGAACATCAAATCAGTAGAGGAGATGCTTTCGCAAACAAAAATTATCAGCTTTCTGCTGCTTGTCAGACTTGTAAAAAAGCTTCATGAAAGCAGAGGATCAACTTCACCTGGGAGAAGCGAGAGAAGGTAGGATTGGAACCCATTTCTATGGCTCAGGAATCAGTGGCTTCTGGGCCTACGAAATGGTAGCTGTGGATCAATGCTAGTCTCAGGAATTAAATCCCTGATGACTTTTAATGGCTAAAAACATCGAATAACTTGAGTTTATCAATTTTTATTATTAAAAAAACCCCACAAGCAAAAACATGTCTTCCACTGCCCCCTTATGCTTCAGAGGACAGATAGATTTGTACAAGGTTTCTGGGTAAGCACCAAAAGGAAGAAAGAGAGCACCTCTTGTTTCCCTAGGTATTGAATGACCTGAGGAGCTTCTATCTCCTTGGGTGGCAGCATTGCCACAGCCTGCCCCTGGGGCTTAGTAAAGGGCCTGAGTCACTGCAGAAGCATAAAAATGCTTACCAGGAGAAGAGAAAGCATTGCCAGGGCATAAGGATCCTCCACACTGAGATATTATGCTTATTCCAACCTTAAGTAATCAAAATGTCTTCAGCAGCCATTGCTCAAGCAGTGCGTGTCCTCCACTCTCACTCCCAGAAGGTTTTAAGAGACATTAATTGAGTCATTTGTTTGTAAACTCAAGTATATGGATAGCATGGGATTAGGATGTATACTTAATGGTGGGTAAACGTCAAGATATATTCTCTTTAGGTAGATTAAATTTCATTCCTTTCTTCTCTGTAGTAAATTATGCAGCTTTAGAGAAGTAACAATTGTTATGGATGCTGCGCTAGGTATTCAGCCATTTAAAAATAATGCAACATTTACAATTTGCAGTTCCCCTATACATTGGCCTAGACCTATGATTTAAAAGCAAGGCCTTAATTGTCTTCTAGCCATTACTCTTAAACTGCAGAAACCCTTTCTTTCCAACATCCATTTACACTCTCTTTTTGCTTTCTTAGCAACAGTGTCCTGCTGCCTGAGGTAATCATTGATACAGCGTAGAGGTGCCACTCTGGAAGACAAACCTAAAAGTTATGGCACATAAAAAATGTGGCTTCAAAGAGAAAAAAAAAAGTATTTATTAGACAATTTTTAATAGTAATAAAACTGGGAAACAGGATTCCTAAGCTTAGGTGGTTGTTCTGTATCCCTTATTAGTAACCAAAAAGAACAGGCCAAAACCAGAGGCCTCCTTCTATTATGCATGGTGAGAAACTATTCATTGTTTGCTTTACGTAGAGGGATAAACAGTTCTTAGAAAAACAGTCTACTTACATTGTGCATGGTGAGAAACTATTCATCATTTGCTTTAGGCAGAAGACTAACCATTTTTAGAATGATTAACAATCCTTGAGCAGGTGTTTCACATCCTGATAAAAAGGAACCATATCTAGTTGCAAGACACTTCAAGTCCTCTACGTACGCTCTTTGCAAGGACACTAATTGCCTCCTCTGGCACCATCCTTATCCTCCTCAAATGCTTGAAGAACATTTGATCAACAATTAGCACCTGGGAACCATAAAAGGATAGAGTGAGGAGGGGTATCCTGCTGCCTACGACCATCGGGGACCACTGAAGACCACCACACATGTGTACAAATGAACTGCTTATGGAACAGGGATGGAAGCACATGACTAGATTAGAATAACAAGTCTTCATGATGGTTATCTAATTAGATAGGTGGGACTTTGCATATCCATATGTATAAATTATGCACGAAAGTGTTTCATGGCATGCTAGATTTGTGAGCTGCCACCTAGCACCCAGCACTAAATAAAGCAGGATCTCCCTCTACAACTACCTGAAAGGGAGTTGTGGTGAGCTGGGGGTTGGCCTCTTCTCGCAGATAACTAGTGACAGGACAAGGGGAAATGGCTGCAAGTTGC
>VWZZ01001067.1:47720-79808 GCA_013399095.1 Psophia crepitans
GTGGGGGGGGGGGGTGGGGGGTTGGAATGGAAATCTGATATTGGGAAGCCACTTAAGTCAATCTGTTGTAAGTGCCAAAAATAGGACCAAAATCTAATTATTTAAATCTAACCCAAACTGTGTTGATTCCAGCAAACAGAAGTATTAGTGCTCATGTCCATGATGCAGCCTTACCAATGCTGAAAAGATTCCAGAATTCCTATTTTAGTGACTGAGAAGAAATTTCTATTGATTATAGAGTATAAGATGTGGTATGGTTTATCTAGTAATTTTGTATATTTCTTACATAGAGTTGCTATTTCTGGTGAAGGGACAATAAAATGACAACCAAGCAGCCAAGGCGAATCCCTCTAAAGTTAGTAAAGCTTGAGGAGACACCACAGAAATAAAGAAGAGCAATATTATTTTGGAAATAAGTTGCATGGAGTAACAGGATGAATCACAGCTTTGGCGTAGCACAGCTTCAGGTACTTCTTTACCATGGGCTGTGCCAAACACACAAATATCTGTATTTTTTACTTCAGCCATAGTCATCAGGTTTTAACTCAGCCATTCAGTTTCAGTGGGCAGGTATCTGATGGCCTTTTGCTCTCTTGGTCTTTCTTTTCATGTTCTCTGAGATTTTCCATCCTGTCCATCATTCACGAACTTTTGAATTCCCTTTAAGCTTTTAACCTCTACTTGTAAAATATGAATTAACTTTTAGCTTATGTGTTTCTTTTAATGGGGTAGTTTCTCAGTCAGACGGTCATGTCTGCTGCCATAATCAGTTGACGACAGAATGCACATTACTATTCTTCTTTTTATTTATTTTTTAAACATGAATTTTCTTGGGTTACTTGCAAGAAGTGGGATTGAAGGATATAAAATTTTAAGTTGAAGGCTTCCAAAGATATACTTTTGTGAAAAAGTAGTATCCGTTGGGACTGCCTGCAGTTGGGAAGGTTAAAATGAATCAACTAAAACTATGAAGTTAATGCAGAGAAATTAAAACACATTAAACTATACGTAGATGCTCTCATTCTAAATTAAAATGCCTTTATTTTTTGTAATTTAATCCTCCCTTAAGCACTCTACTTCTCAATAAGAATTTCCATATAGGGGCTTAACGGTCCTTAATTTAGCTGCACTAACTTCATACTTTTAGCTGTTCTCCCACATAGAATTGCCATAAGATATCTAACTACTGCATTTACTTGGTGATTGCACAGTTAGGAACACACAAGGCATATCTAAGTGGTATCATTTATAACAGCATTAATTTGAACCTCAAAATTATTAATGCAGAACTATTAATGTAAAACTATGGACACTTCAAAGCTTCTTTTAAAAATCTGTACATCTTTTTAAACAGTTCTCTTCAACGGGAGATCTCAAAACACTCTGCAAAATATGCTAATATTGTTGCTCCTATTCTTCTGAAGAAGTGAAGCAACAAAATTTAGGGTGAAGCCCGTAAAGGAACTTAGCATCATTCAGGTCTTCCCAAGTCTGTCACTTCCTAGGCAAATGCTCCAAAAGAAAGACAGCACCACTTTATATTCTAAACATGTCTTGAAAGAAAGTGACTGTGGTTATGACTACTTGCCACTAAACTCACTGCTTTCCATGTGTGTTAAGCTCCCTTGCAGAGCACCTATCAAGAACAGATCCCCAAGGGATTTAGGCACAAGGATGCTTACTTTGTAAATCTAAACAGGGAAAAGTGCAAGTTGGACTGTTTTTCCAAGATAGCAAGGCTTCTGGGAAAATCCTGAAAAAGAACTTTTGGTTCACTTGGGAGTCTGAAAAATGAAAACCTACACCACCAAATTTGTAATTAACAGGAAAATCATGAAATATGCTAACAAGCGTGAGTCAAATGGCTGGTGACTATTTGAGAAGTTGATAATGGCATACAGATGCTTTCCAGGCTTACTGAAAACCAGTCTAGGTTGGAAAAACAGTGCATTCTGTAATAACTAATTGTCTTTTGGGAAAAGAAAAAATAAGTTCAGTTCTATAACCGAATGGGACAATGCCCACTCTAAAACAAAAAAACCACAAACCCTAGAACTAGCAGGTAGAATTGGTAGTGTCACCTGGGATTTTAGCCCCGTGGGCTGGCTGATATGGGAATTGTGAGGCACAGAGATGAAATAGGAGAAGATTTAGTCTGAAAAAAAGAAGGAACAGGGCTTCTGGCAGCACAAACATTGTGAGAAACATGGAATTTTATTTTTTTTTAGACTAAAAAAAAAAAGAAACAGTTTGTCTTAGATATGCAGAGGGAAGCAAAAAGAACAAAGATTACACTAAGGTTAAGGTCCCAGGAGGCAGGAGGGACAGTGAAGTTGTAAATGGGGACAGAAGAGAGGCAGAGGAGAGGGACTGAAGGGAGAGATAAGAAATGGTTTATGTTACAAGAAGTCTAAATGTCATGCACTTCTCTTCCCTCCTTTCAGTTTAACAAGTGTTCTGAACCACAAGAAACATGGATGGTATCAGGAAGGTAAGGTCTTCCCGAGGGACTACTGTCATGGTAGTATTCTTCCTTTTTACCTCCCCAAAACCGACAAGTGCACTTTTATAAACAATGTTCTGCTCTTAAATGATCCAACTTATGCCTTAATAATCAGAGGTTTCAGAAAATATTTAACAAAGCACTATTTACCATAGATGCTGAACTAAAACAAAAAAACCCAGCCAACAATCAAACAAAAAAAATCCCACAGAAAAACAAAGGAAGAAGCATTTTCAACTCCAAAGTTATGAATGTGAAGTAAGCAGATACATCCCTTGAGATGTGTTGCATGATTATGTAAGAACAATAAAAATATGTACCTATACAGACAACAAACATTTTTCATATTTGGACCTGAACTCAGTGTTCAGGTGTACTTGAAAGCAGTTTAAAATGCCCTTTGCCCTTTCCCCCTTCATTCGGGGCACATTCTCCCACTCCTCTTTGCCTGCAGGTACCAGTGTACATCTGACTCCCCAAGAAGTATACTTAGGTCCCTCAGCCAGAAGAAAATTATTTACTTTGTTTTGGTATGGCTTGTTTTCTGTGGACAAGGCAAGCGGCAACAGCTCGCAGAGGTCAGACAGAGCAGAGGATGGGCACTTGCACCTGGAGGAGGAGAGAGGAGGTACCTCTGCTAGTAATACTGCCAAGGGACCCTCAGCAGAGAGGATCCTCTTCTGAAAGGGTCAAGTGTATGTTTGCAGTTCTGCAGTTGCACAGTTTAACTTTGTTTTGCCCCATTGCATTTTTTTTCCAGTGACTCCAGAGTTGATCCACATGTGTGGAGAAGTACATTTATGCAGCAGTAATGCCTTTCATTGCACTTCTGTGGTTTATTTCACATAAAGGTGAAATGTGAAGGGTATTACCAGGTAGTTCTCAGTTCTCTACATCACTTTGTTGTTTCCTTCCATTACTACTTACTCCATATTTTGTTTTCCCTTCATCTTCTTTCAAAATCCAACAGTACAATCAGTGCGTAAAGTTAGTAGTGTTGAAATGAGCATTTCTGTGACACTTCTCGTTATAGTGATTGGAAATTTGCTCTCCACTGATGTTTGTTACTAAGCAAGCAAAGAGAAATGAACCCAGCTTTCAAACTGTGCCACATAAAAATCAATTGAAGAGAACAGTAATACTGCTGGTATTTTGAAAAGGATATCATCTATATCCGGAATCTTTGTGTACTTACTGAATACAAAGAACTACCAGTCTTTCTCTTAAGTTTCCCTAATTCCCCACACACACACACACACCACACCACACCCCCCCCCACAGTATTTTTAACTTTCTGTGGTTCTGATAATATTCTCAATGTACTGAGAAATTTTTCAAGTTGAGGTCTTACAGAAGCATCATTCTTTCGTTGCTTCAATTAAGGGGAGATAATCTACCACTGATCAAAATATTTTGGCCTCAAATAACGCTGATTCCTAAGTCCCTTGTGAAAAAAATACCATCCACTACAACTGAAGGGAAGATATTGGAATCGTGTAACATCTTGTAAAACTGGCAGAGAAAAATCAGGACAGGAAGAAGATACCTCTAATGCTCCAAAAGAGTCAATGAAACAATTTGCAAAAAAGCTGCCGTCATCATTTGCAATGCAAGTTTCACCTGCCCATAAGAGAATTAATTTTTAAAGCTCATTCATGAAAGAGATCTTTCCAAAATAAATTTTGATCATGCCTCCAAGTTCCTCAAAGCTTCCATGTTCATTCAAGCACAGCACACCTATAACAGAAATGGGTGGTATTTTTCCTTAGGAATCCTTCTGGCCTTATGTCTACTTAAGTCATTCATCACTCAGAAGCTGTAGTACGTGGTGATACTCTCAAATTTTGAAAGAAATGCCACAGATGTTTTTTTAAAAAAACACACAGCCAAAGAACCATAAATACTTCATTGGTAATTCAGGATTATTGCCAAGATGTATCAAAACAGGAATCGCAGAATAAAGAAGCTATTCTAAAGCTGTTCTAAATGGATGACAGATAATTATGATGATTACCAGCCAATTTCCAACTTCTTATCACCCTGTAGAGGATGACCCTATCCAATTTATCCTTCTCAGGGGAGGGGGTCATGTTCCTCTCACCAAAAGTTAGCCTGAAAGCTGAAATCTAGCCTTTCCCCACAGTTACTGGAAGGGAGTACCAATCAGAAGATATTCCTGCCCTCCTCTAAGTTCATACTTGTTAAACAGTTTATTTGTCTGTATCCTGGCCTTTCTTAAAAGATCATTCCCGAATTCAGAGTGATTTAATACCTTCTGCAAGACTTCGGACTACCTTTGAAATTCAGTTAATGTCTACACCTATGTTAAGATCTGGGAAAGGATCAGACAGACAGATTTCTCCCGGAGACATTGTCTACACAGAGACATGCAGTGAAATTATTCTGCATTTAATTTTTAAAGTAGATTATTTAAACTACATTAAATCTCTGGTAGTCGTAATTCATTTGGAAGGGAGTTAAGTTAAACCAAATCAAGGCAATTTTTATTCTGAATGAACATCTATACAGGGACTTAATTAGGTTTAACTAATCCACTTTAAATTCGTTTTTACAGATTAATTTTCCTGAAAGTCTCCATATAAATAAGCTTTTAGTGAACTAAATGTAGTTTCCGTAAATTATTACCAAAAAATCACTCTATTTCAAACACGGATTGTGTTTTGGTATGTATTTTCTTGTTAAACTTTGACTACCAGAATATATCACAGAGACAACATGGCACTAATCCATTTAAATTTGAATAGTAAACTGACTGGTTCTTTTTTTTTTTAATGAAATGGTCCTGTTTTTAAAGGATTAGTTATTTAAAAGAATGTTTTAGAGGCACTGTCACATCAAAAATAGGTGTCCTTTTATTCTGCTTCATCTTAACCCCATTAAAGTGGCAAAAAGCCAGACTCAAATGAAAACCGAAGTTAAAACACTGGTTATTCTCCAGTAGAGGTATTTTGAACATAAAGATTTAATTTTAATTCATTTAATTTAAACCGAGTATGTTAATGTTTGGAGAAATCCACATCATATCATCCTTTTTTTTTTTTTTTAAATAACTTGTGTTTAATTTCCTTAGAAATAAGCAATGATACTGTGTCCTACTGAGGGACAAAATTAAGGAATGGGATGTGGTTTAAATGGTTAATATTTAGGGAGCGTTTCTTCTTTCTTTATCTGCATGGGAACATAATAACCTCAATATTTTGGAAGCAGAAGAGGGTAATGAGTGTTAGAAAATGTGGCCTCTACCCTCAGTTCTATCTTAGCTTTCTTAGTGTAATTTAGGGTGAGTGTGCCTCACTTTCCCAATATGTAAACTGTGGCTAACAATATTGTATTCCTTTGTAAAGTACTCTCAGATCTACGGTTGAAAAACATTTAAAAAAAGCAAAATACTATATACTATTTTAGTATTAAGGACAAAACATTGTCACAATGATATGATCAACAGATATTAGGTGTGTTCAGACTACTAGCAGGGGAAAAAATAGTGTACAATGATAGAAAATGCAAACTGATGTATTTGCAATAGAAGCCTAAAATCATAAAACCTCGTATCTGCCTGAAAAGCAATGAACATAATACTTCCCTTGGATTTCAACAAAATGCATTACAGCAGAGCTTAAAAAGGAAAGGGGCCGGGGGGTAAGGAATTATGTTCAAGTCACATGAATTGATGATAAATATATTAATACTACAGCATTCACCTCCAACGAACTGCTTGGAAACTGATGAAACATTATAAACACAAAGGTCATTGCAGCCAAGAAATGAGGCAGATTCCCAAGATGGAGCCACTAAACACAGAGAACCCTCAGTAGTAAAATAAAGAGCGGTAACATAAAAGTTCTCTGAAAATAATTGTCTTTGTTGCTGAGCTGGCTTTACTCAAACAAAACTACAGTCAGAATTATGTGTATGGGGTAAAGGCTAGGACACTTAATGACATCAGCTTCAGTGAGGAGAGAGTTCAGCACTTTCCATCCTTCACCACCCCAAAACAACTGTTAGACAAGGAAAATAACATAATGAATCTGAACACTAGAACAGGAATTTGAATTAAGCAGTTAGTAGTAGTAAAATATTTATTATCACTTTGCTGAGTGTTACGAGCATCTTCAATGATTTCTAATGTTAAAGTCATAGGAGGATCTTATATCTATTTTTCCCCAGCTCAGAAGAGGTCTCCTTGGCTTATAATAATGGACTTTTGGAGCTGCTTCCTTAAACCTTCAGGCTGCTAAAAAATTGTTTTCCACATGATTTTTCTCCACATTATTCTCTCTTATTTTTATTTTTTTTTTAAGATACACTAACTTCCTCACATTAACACCTTACTGTGAAACACAAATTTCTTAGGGAAGAGAGGGAAGGCTATCAGCACTGTGGTCCCTGCTCCATCAGGCTCCATCATTACTTTTCACATTATTTGATGAATGGAGCCTGTGTGGCAGGGGATGCAGGCGGGAAAGTGGGTGAAAATACACAATTCTGATTCCATTCCAAATTTATATTAAAATTAATTTCCCTGCTCTCCTGGCACACAGTCCACATGCCTTCTCTAAAGCAGAGGCACGATTTAGCCTGGTTTACCCTCTGTCTGACCTCCACAAACAGTTTATAGCTAAAGCTCAGTTAGGAACAAGCTTTAGCAGTATTGCAAGTACTAACATACGCCCATAATATTTTTGCAGTAGAAGAATATTCTGCCATTTTCTCTAGTTTTTTATCCTCCAGTATTTAAGAACAGCCTATTCCTCTTTCTAAGCTTAGGTGCCACACTCCTCTGTCTGATCTATGACCTGTGCATGTTTCAAAAAAAATATGCCAGTCCTGTGCTTTTTTACAGTCACTCAAAAGTGAAATATTTCTCTTTTTTTTTTTTTTTTTTACATTTTTTTCCCCTAAGCAGGAATCATATTGAAGTTATCTGACACAACCTATAGCTTGTCACAGAAAGCAGAGGAAAAAGCATGAAGGGACCTGTGGTGAAAACAACAGGTCTAAGTGGAATGCAATATAAGGGGCTGACACTGCAAACTGGATAACATTCATGTTCACCAGTTGCAAACAGAGAGGGAGAAAGAAGATTCTAAGGATAATAACTTAAAATACACTTAAACCCTTCATTTAGCTTCTTCTAAGACGAAAGGTTAAAACTAAGTTTGACACCCTGTTCTATTGCCTGTGCTCAGCCTCAGGTAACATAAGAACGAATGAAATATAATAATGGGTCCCTCTGCGCCACGATACTGCATCACATCTATTACATACCTCAGGAATATCAAATATTCTCTTATGGGGAATTCAAAATCACTAACGTGCGTTTTAAAAAATGCAGCAGCCACAACACTTTTAAGTGGCTTTCTTCATTCTTTCTCTCACAGTTAGGGGTGGGGTTTTTTTTGTTCTTTAATGATTTATCAGATTATCTATACATCATGAAGAATTTATTTTCTTTCTAAACAATGCCCATATGAAAATATCTAGTATTCTCACAGCTGCTCTTACACCTTGTTCATAGGTTTTCTCACCTCATCCCTGCTTTCTTTAGTTCATAGACACCTCTGGAAAATAAACTGCATATTGATATATAGGGTTTGATTGTTAATATCTCACACTCACTTTGTATGAGAGTAAATAACTAAAGAAAAAAGAAAAAAAAAAAAAAGCACCAAAGGATCTCTTGAAGTAATCCCTGTGTGATTTGATGTGAGCTAAGGAGCTGAACTTGACTCTGTGTTATTGATTTAAAGACAATTAATACTGACAGTCTTCCCTTTAAAATTCTCAATACTGTGTAATTCCCTGAAAATTCAGATGTTTGTCTCTTTGAACTACATACACATAACAATCCCTATTAATGCTACTGAAATATAGCAATAAACCACAATTCTGTCATGTTAAGAATTTTGCTTAGTGTGGTGTATAAATGCCCTGAATTAAGCTTCAAAACACATATAGGAACTAGGTATTATGTTTCCCAGCTTACAAACAGGAAAACAGGCAGCGCAAGATTGGTTTGCAGAGTTTAATATGCAGGTTCCATTCCAGAGAGGTATTACTGCAAGTAGTGGGATTTAAGCACGTGCTTAAAATTTAACAGATCCTGAACACTTCCCTGACTGGGGTCTAGGTGTGCGTCAGTGAGAAAGCTGGAACACAAAACTTTGGCTGTCAGTCTCAAGCTCCTAGCCATTTGTGCAGTGAAGGTAAAGAGTTGGCTTAATGTCTGCATATTCTAAGCGTAGATATTGTTCAGCAAGCAGTAAAAAGTGTGAAAGGATAAAGTATGGCTTATAAGGTAAGCACTGTAGCTTCTCCTTGGTTTTGAAAAATAGTAATTCAGATTTCTTCCAAAATCATGTTCTCTCTCTCTGTTCTACATTCAACTCCCTATTCTTTCCCTTTTCTTTCAATCTCTTTAAAAGGTGCTAACATCAGCTGCTTCTTTGTGGATTTTTCTTTTTGCTTCGTTGCCTACAAATTGCTCTAAGCTCTTCATTCCCTGCGAACCTGTTCAGCTGGAGCAGAACAGCTGTACAGCAGGCTGTTCCTAGTACACCTCTGGAAAATGTATAGGAAAATGATAACAAGACATACAGACTAAAGTTTTTGTCTTCTGAATATTTGAGGGGAGGTTATGTATTTATATACATTTAAACTTGCGTGCATCTAAGCCAATGGACAGTTGGGGAAGAGAAATAATCACTAAAATACTGGGTACATTTCTCCAGAGAGTAAAAAGTCTAAAATTCTCAGTCTCTGATTTACATCCCCCAGGGTGTCAGAGGATGTCTAACCATGTCAACTGGAGTGGAAAAACACTGCATGTCAGCATGAGAAGGCCTGATTGCTATAAAAAAAAAATAAATTTTTTTAGTTCCTCACCTCCTTAACCCCCTCCCCATCAAAAAAAAAAAAAAAGTTCATTCAACTGACTCTCATTGTTTAACTTCTAACTTAGGTTCAAAAGATAATGAACTCCAGTACTCATTTTACCTCAAGAGATACATATATTTTCAGAAAGTTGTTTTGTTTTTCTGGTTTTATTTAAGTAATCAGAAACAGTAAGACGAGAAACTTGGATAAAAGTCTCTGAATAAAGGATAGACTTTTGCAGGGTAGAAGGGAGAATGTGTGAAGAGGAGTAGGTTTGAGTTTTGTTTGAAATTCTCCAAAAGGATGCTTCTAGCTGAAGAATATCGACCCTGAGTTTCTGATCAAAAGCTCAAAGAAGGAGATGGAAAGATTGCTACTGACTTCTAAGTGTTCTGTCTAAAGGACCTGGTTTAATCCAGGAATGAACTTCAGTTTCCTCTGACATAGACCTGCTAGTTCAAACATATAACATGGGCAAGGCAAACCATCATTTCTAATGGTGATGCTACTGCTGTGCATTACGGGTCTATGTGAACACGTTGGATAAATCAAGGTACACGAACGGTGTAACACCAGTGCCGGTAGTGGTTCCCCTACTTGGCCTTGGAGGGGATGGGTTCACGTTCGCCAGAGTTTTAAGTATCTTATAATTCTTTGCTGGAAGCTTTTCTTAGAACAATATTCTGATAGCCTTAAAACAGTCGGTAGAAAAAGCATCTCTTTTTTAATTATTTTTTTAATCATTTCTGACAGTTTCAGGGAGAAACAAACAGGAAAGTAGCACCAGTGAATAACTCCAAATGACACAAACATTATTCAATACTGATCCTTCAGTAATATCATAACACAGGGGTTTTGTGCCCTTGTCTTCCCTTTCTTCCTGTTCTTCATTTGCTTCTCTCGATTCAAGGCAGTGCTCCCCTGCTGGCTTCTCCAGGCTGCCAGGGACAAGGAGGAGGAACTGGAGGCAGCTATGCCCTCCTCCACATGCTAAATGCTTGCCCTTCATCCTGACATCAAACCACCTCAAACAGGGCGCTTCTGAGACCAACACGGGACCAAAAGTAACCTGGGGGCTCTGAAAGAGATGAAGCATTATTTATGCTATGGCTAGATACCAGAATATTTGGAAGTCCCAGTACACCTGGCAGATCCTAGTGCTACAGACTTCACCATGGCCAAACTGTTCTTGCATTTTTGAAGAACCCCATGAAGCCCTGTTGATTTTTGTCTGAAATGTTTAGTGGTGTTGGGATACTTGGAGGATCACAAAAGACTCAAATAGCATTGAAAGATTTTGGTACAACCTATCATTACTGGAAAACACAGCACTTCTAGAGCTGATGTCACCCAGCACTCGCACATAGGAGATCACACTACAATCTGAAAATCAAATAAAAGCCCAGAGCAAACCCCTGATAAATCACAAAATAATAACTGTGGGATGGCTCATTAACTTCCAAAGTTCCTAAGAGGTTGAAGATCTCTGAAATGTCTGTCCTTCTGCAGTGCCTGCAAGCCTGATACAAGATTTAATGAGTCCTCTATATCAACACAGAAAGAAATCTTCTCTTGTTTCCAATTCAGCTAGCTGTCTCTTTACCTCTGTAAAAATGCAGTTATGCCAGAGATTTAACTGCAGCTTAACATCACAACGTTCTGTTTAACTAATATGGATAAGAAGACCAGCTTTTTAACAGTTAAAAATGGATGCTTTTATGCAGTAGAGAAAAAACCTGCAAATTAATTTATTCTAGAATCCATTTTTATTCCTATTTTTCTCCAAGAATAATAAAATCAATAAGAGGAAGGATTTCAAAATACAAGTAGCAGGTCTTAATGCTTCACCATTCAAAGTGTTGAAGTTTACCTCACTAAATTCTAGCCCATGACAATAAAATCTTCTTAAGATGATGATGACCTAATGCACTGATTATTCCACACATAGCATGTTCAATATCTACTGTAATTGTTCACACAGTTTGGTTTATTTAATTTCTTACTCAGATCAACCTTGGAAAGTCATAATATCAAACCAAGACTAAAGAAATGTAAAAGCCTCCGGAAGCAAAGGAAACAAACTCTCTTGTTTAAGTCTATTGTAACAGAACTGCTGTGAGGATTGGTGTTCAATGAACAGAACCTGGGTGTGTAGGTAAGGAAGGATGCAATCATTTCAGTCCTTTGCAAAAATACTGAAGAAATGTTGTGGAACTGATACTATGGCCTCGATAGAATCCTCCTAATTTCCAGACTCCTGCTAAACCACTCAGCTACCTCTCTCTTAACCTGACCAAAAAGGACCAAAGTACTGGTGGGGTTTATTTCATGTTCTTTGTAATAATCAGGCCATAACAATTGTCCTGGACACTACATTATCAAGAGCAAATTACTGCATAAAACCAAATAGGAGTTTGGGGGTTATTGTTGGTTTTCTCCCTTTAATCTTCTCTTCAACCATTTCCTTTTTAAAAGTGAAAAATTCAAAATTATATCTGGTTTTGAGGTCACTCATTGCATTTGTGCATACAAAATAATAACAACAATAATTATTAATTAATAAACAATAATAATAATACATAAAGATTAAGGTTCATAAACTGAACAGATACAATAAAGCAGAAAAATATTATTATGGCAGGAAATTGGTTATTAAAATTAATGTGCATCTGAGTCAGAGAGCAACGTTTACACAGGTACTGTGGTACATACTGGATAGCTACTTATCCCTTGAAAATCTTCGATTTTATTTTGATTGCCAAGTAATTTTAGCGTCAAGTTCTATTGCAGGAATTACACTGACCCCAATGCACACTATCTGCAGCAGGTTTCAGCATTAGCTAAACTTCCCTTAGCACTTGCACAAACCTGCAATTTAATCAACAGATAAATGCAAAAGAGTTTTACTCGTAATGAAACACAGCCTAATAAAAACACAAGCAAGGTTTAAGAAGAATGGAGGATTTGCAAAAAGCCTTCCCATGCTACACTGCCCCCAAATAAACAACGAAATCCTAGAGCTTGTTTAGGTAGGGTAGATTGTTTTCAGTTATCATGAGGCTGATGAGACTGTTGCCTCCACTCAGTTCTTAGATTTAGTGGAAAGGTTATAAATTTTCTGGAAGATGGTGAAAGAATGTTGTAAATATGACAACAATGGAAGGATTAATACAATATGTTTTCTGAAATACAAGGCCATAAAGTGAAATAACTGAGGCTTATTTTGGTGTTATTTGGTTGGGTCTGGTTTGCTTTGTTTACCTGTAATTGTAAACTATTCAAAACAGTATTTGATGAACCGAATGGTGAAAGCTACAACGTATACACTCTAGCATATGTTGTCAACTCTTTCAGGATTAGCTTGGGGAGACTGATTTCATCCTTGAGATATGTAGGCCTGTGATAAGTTAGTATCACCTGCATTCAGAATTGCCTGTCTGATGATGCTAACGAACAGCATGGATGGTAGGCGCCCAAGGCTGTAAGAGCATTTCACTCGTTTCACTCGCTGTGCTGCCTACAGCAAGTTAGTACCTGACATAACGAACCCAGCTAGAGCAAGCAGTTCATGGGATCCAACCAACAAAATTAAAAAAGCCCCACCCTGGTGGCAATAACATTATGCTATTTAGATATTGCTGAATTATTTTTTTCCCCTCTTAGACTAAATTTACTGTCACTGTAAAATACAACCTGATGTTTTCTGTTCCTTAGAAAATACTGTAGCTACAGTTTAGGCTGTTAAAATCTCACAAACAATTTAGATATCTTTGACATGAAATTTAGCTATCACAGCTTTAGCAAATTGCCTGTAAGTGCTTATGGTGCATTAGCAGCCCTGGCATCATTGACAACCTGTATTATAACAAAGGGCAAGTTTTTATTCCAAGTTGTCTAGTTACAACAAAATATCCTGAAATAACCTATGACCTGATAGCACAGTATTTTACATGGGTGTCTGATGCTCTATGTCCTTTTATTTATACATACAATAAAAGCCTCTTGATACATTCATCCTGAAGAACATATATTGTAAGTTGAAAGATTCAACTTAACTCCTAAGTACATTCCTCAACAGTCATTTCCCTTCTCTACACACACCAAAAGACAAATCTCTCCTCTAGCTGTGGAGCCTCCCTTTAAGTTCCTCAGGGCAGATTTAATACATTTTCAGCACTGTAAATCTCAGTCTCCTCTAGCCATGAAGGTCCTCTTCGAGTGACTAGTAGTAAATATGAATATTTACAGAGTCCTTATCATCATGTCCAACACTCTTGTCCCATCTGAAGACAAAAGGATCCAGGAGTATATTCTCTTGGTTGTCAACTTTCCCATTCTTCAGCTTATAGGCAGCCTGCAAATTGCATATAAAATGGTAAAACCTCATTCTGTTTCAAGTGGTGGAGAAATTTTTGAAGGGATCCCTTTATGAATATTTCCTAAGTGTCCCCACTTAGGGCTCAGTCTTGAGGCCGGTGCTGTTCAACATGTTTATCGACGACCTGGACGAGGGGATAGAGTGCATCCTCAGTAAGTTTGCAGATGACACCAAACTGGAAGGCAGTGTCAGTCTGCTCGAAGGTAGGAAGGCTCTCCAGAGAGATCTGGACAGGTTGGATCGATGGGCCGAGGCCAACTGTATGAGGTTTAACAAGGCCAGGTGCCGCATCCTGCACTTTGGTCACGATAACCCTGGGCAGCGCTACAGGCTTAGGGCGGAGTGGCTGGAGAGCTGCCTGGCAGAGAAGGACCTGGGGGTTCTGGTTGACAGCCGGCTGAACATGAGCCAGCAGTGTGCCCAGGTGGCCAAGAAAGCCAATGGCATCCTGGCCTGCATCAGGAATGGTGTGGCCAGCAGGAGTAGGGAAGTGATAGTCCCCCTGTACTCGGCTCTGGTGAGGCCTCACCTCGAGTACTGTGTCCAGTTTTGGGCCCCTCAATACAAAAAGGACATTGAGCTGCTGGAGCGTGTCCAGAGAAGGGCAACAAAACTGGTGAAGGGACTTGAAAACAAATCTTATGAGAAGCGACTAAGGAAACTGGACTTGTTTAGTCTGCAGAAGAGGAGGCTGAGGGGAGACCTGATCGCTCTCTACAACTACATGAAAGGAGGTTGTAGTGAGGAGGGTGTCGGTCTCTTCTCCCAAGTAGCAAGCAAGAGGACGAGAGGGAATGGCCTCAAGTTGCGTCAGGGGAGGTTTACATCGGATATTAGGAAAAAAATTCTTCATGGAAGGAGTAGTGAGGCATTGGAATGGACTGCCCAGAGAGGTGGTTGAATTGCTGTCCCTGGAGACATTCAAAAAACGCATAGATGTGGCACTCCAGGACATGGTCTAGCAGGCATGGTGGTGTTAGGCTGACGGTTGGACTTGATGATCTCAGAGGTCCTTTCCAACCTTAGTGATTCTATGATTCTATGATTCACTTAACTGCTTTAAACCATCTTCAACCATCTTGTTGTGATGTTACTGTGCCATAAGGAACCGGTGGTTCTAGAAGGTCGAACAGGTGCTACACAAATATTATAGAAAGTGTGTCACAGATATTCCCCATTTTTTAAAATTTTTTATTTATTTTTAATTATTTTAGTGCGATTTTCATGTAAAAATCACTCTGAGATCATGCCACTCGAGTGACAATGTGAGAGAAACATATTTGCAGTAATGTACTGCTTTGTAAGACCTGTATTAATTCAATTGTAGAAGGCTTCCATCATGGCCAGTGTACATACTGAGAGAATAGACTAAACTGGACTAGAGTAGAATAGAATAGTTCAGCTGAAAGGGACCTGCAATGATCATCTAGTTCAACTGCCTGACCACTTCAGGGCTGACCAAAAGCTAAAGGATAGTTAAGGGGATTGTCCATCTGCCTTTTGAACACTGACAGGTTTGAGGCATCCAAGACCTCTCTAGGAAGCTTGTTTTGGTGTTTGACCACCCCTTTGGTAAAGGAATGCTTCCTAATGTCAAGTCTAAACCTCCCTTGATTCAGCTTTGAACCAGTCCCTTCCATCCTGTCACTGGATACCAGGGAGGATATCTGCTAAGTATTTAATTTTTAAAAACAGTATCAGGAGCAAACCTAAAGGGATGATATTAACAAATTATGAAATTTAAACAAGTGATGGAGAATCAGTTCAAGTTCATTCTGAAGGAGAGAAGATTGTGATGCCGGTTTTATTCTTGTTTGTTTCTTTTTAACACTTTCAGGTTAGTATCAGCTTTCCTGATGCTATTATCTCTTGTGATTGAACAGTTACGACTGAAAATTGCTAGATGTGCTAAAAAACATTCCAGCATATAAAAGGTCCTCTGCAGTAGACTAGAGATTCAGGAATGTTCACACCATCAAATCCTCTGACTGACTGATCATGCCAAAGTGATTTCCAATTGCTGAGGTGTTCACTTTCATTGTGTGTGAATAATGAGGGGCTGAATGTGTCACTCCGCAAACAAAACTGTCAAGTCTCTGGAGTTTGATTTTTCCTGATTTTAGCTTGAATGTTGGGTTCTTTGGTGGTTTTTTTTGTTTTGTTTTGTTTTGTTTTGATTTTGGTTTTGGTTTTGTTGTTTGTTTTTTGTTGTTGCTGTTGTTTGTCTTTAAATAGTGTATATTTACTTGTATGAAACTTTCCAGGAATACCAGCAATTTCTTTTTTGGCATGAACGTGAACACAGGAAGGTCAATGAAAAAAAAATAAAATCCCTTCTGTGGAAATTTAAACTGACCTACTGGGAGGATAAAACGTAATTAAAATATCCACATCCTGCACTAATCAAACTGAATCTATTCAAATTGACTAAGAGGAGGACGAAGGGAAATGTTGTTCTGCTATCCAATACAGAAAAAAAAGTTACTGACAGATGACACTGTGAAGGCCAAAGCGTTTAATGTCTTTTTTTTGCATTAGTTTTAATTAAAAAGGTCAACAATAAGGAGGTGACTAGCATAATTAATACAAACTACAAAGGAATTATTTAAACTAAAAATATAGACAGAAAAGGTTAGAGAGTATTTAAGTAAATTAGTTTTCAGAACAGATGTGTCTGATGAACTTTCTCCTTGCATATTTAGAGAACTGGTAAAGCCATGTTAGAACCAAGCTGTCATTCAAAAAGCAGTCTGTGAAGGACACATGAGGTATCAATAAAATGGAAAAAATGAAAACACAATACTCATCTTTAAAAAACTAAAGAAGCAGGAGCTTAGGAATAACAAATCCATCTGTCAGCGATTAAGTTTCAGAAAAGTTCTGGAGCAAATTGATAATATGATTTGTAAAATGAGGTAAGAAACAGGCAAAATCAATTAGATAAGAATTAGTCAATCCTTTAAGAATAAATCATGTCAAGAGAATTAAATTTCTCCACAAAATGGTGGCAGACCTTTTGAAGAGCTGAGTGGCAAGCAAGAAAGGCGAGTTGCGAGCAAGGTCATTCATGTAGCTCTTGTCTCACAGAAAATTCTCAAACATTCAAAAAAGAGAAAAAGAAAAAGCTTCTACAAGTGGTACTAATATAGTGTGGGTGCAAACCTGATTAGATAACTGTACGTATAGTGTAATCATGACCAAACTATTTCTAAAAAAATATTATTTCTTTTATTTTTTTTTCTCCCCTCTAGCAGGCCTGTTTAAAGTTTTAATAATAATGCTGAGCATGACGTCACATGGTATGGAATATCTCCTTTGGCTAGTTTGGGTCACCTGTCCTGGCTGTGTCCCATCCCAGCTTCTAGTGAAATTAACTCTATTCTAGCCAAACCCAGGGCAGAAATAAATCAAAAGTGTCTTTCTGTTGCAAGAAACACATCTGTAGCTAAAACTGAAAACTTCCTGCAGGATACAAAAGACTGATCTGCTTTTCTCCACTTTTGGAAAGACCTGGGATGGACTGTTTCTGTCCTGTTTGGGGCAGCTCAAAGAGATATGAACAAACAGGAAAAAGTCCGAAGAACTGTCATGACTCTGTCCAGCATGGATATATCTGTAATTTATCAACCTGAGATTGTTAAAGCTATGGAAGAGCAGCCTGAAGATGACAGCAATCTTTTCATGTATAAAAGGTAGTACTAAAGAGGAATGTCTTGTTGATGATAATGACTTACTGAAATTAAATTTTACCAAGATGATGAAAACTTTTATAACAACAGTAAGGAAGGTTACTGAAACACTAAAAGAGATTTCTAAGGAAGTTGTGGGGTTGCCACAGTTGGGTGTCTTTAAGAAACGAACACCTGTCAGGAATGACCTAGGTATAGCTGATTTTGCTTCGGAAGGAACTGGATCATTAACTGTATTATTTTTCCTGATTTTTTTTTCAGTTCAAATTGGAGAGAAAAAAAACACCACATTTTTTAGAGAAAGTGCTGTAGTGCTTTACACACACAATCTGCCAGAAATACTAACTGTATGTTTAAGAACTACTATAAACCATTTCTGCAGAGTCAAGCCCTCACTGCTGTAATGCTATAGGTAGCTATCTATATCTGAAATTACAGAGAACTCTGGAATTCTGTGCTATTTTCTCAACCATTACTTGATCAGACCATTTGTTTTCAGACTGGAGAATAAATCAGGCTCAGACAGATTCAAATTTCACTTGAAAAATTGCAAGAGTGATTTGAATATGGTATTTTAAAGCTCATGCATAGAGTTTGAATATGAAACTCAAAAATGAGTATAGGAAATTCAGCTATGAAACTAGAAATGGGTACAAAAGCTCATGCTATAAAAATACTTGCACACACAGAATGATGTGATAATGAGCCATACATCAGAAAAAATTATAGCAGACAATATGAACGGAAAGCATACTTAAACTCAAAAGGACACCTGTGCCAGCGTTAAAAATGATTTATTACATGAATTGCAGGTCAGAGCAGACATTACGTGCCTACAAGAATAAACCAAGAAAGGGTCTCCTTCCATTCAAATTCGTACTATTACATGTGTTTCTAAAGCAGCGTATCATCTAGTGCAGTAAAATTAACTCAAATCAGCATACTATAAACAGCACTATTAAGAAATTTAAAGGCTTTTGACTAAATGAAGAAAAATTCAGCTAAAGACATCCCACAAATCTTAATTAAGGCTGCTGTCTTTGAAATACAAAAGGAAAACAAAAACACAATCCTTGGACAAGTTGCTGCTATTCTCATGCGAGTCAATGAAAAAATGTACTGTAGTTCTGTTGGCAACTAGTAACACAACAGTTAGATCACCCAGCTCAACTACAAAATAACCCTTTATTTGTGTGTAACCTATCCTCTCTGGCTTCACTTTCTCATCATAACTCCAGTATTATAGTAACTGCGTAAGTAATAGATATATACATATGCAGACATGCAAATGACTTGAAGCAGACTGATACATGATGGCACAGCATTTCGCTTCAGAACATTAACTGCGTACAACAAAATTTCTGTTTTAATATTTTTCAGTCAAATTTGTTATTTCTTATTAAAGATTATCAACACATTTTTAATTTTTAACTTAAGACTGTTTTCAGAATATTTCAGTCCTTTCAAAATTAGCAGACAATATTTTATGAATACAGCATTACTGAATTACAGAATAGTAGGAGTTGGAAGGGACCTTTGGAGATCATCTAGTCCAACCGTCTGTGAGAGCAGGATCACCTAGAGCAGGCTGCACAGGATTGCATCCAGGCGGGTTTTGAATATCTCCAGAGAAGGAGACTACACAACCACTCTGGGCAGCCTGTTCCAGTGCTCCATCACCCTCAAGGTGAAGAAGTTTCTCCTCATGTTCAGATGGAACTTCCTGTGTTCCAGTTTGTGCCCGTTGCCCCTTGTCCTGTCACTGGGCACCACTGAAAAGAGTCTGGCCCCATCCTCTTAACAACTGTCCTTTTATAAGTATTGATCAGATCCCCTCTCAGTCTTCTCTTCTCCAGGCTAAACAGACCCAGCTCTCTCAGCTTTTCCTCATACGAGAGGCTCCAGTCCCCTAATCATCTTGGTAGCCCTCCACTAGACTCCCTCCAGTAGTTCCCTTTCTTCAACTGGGGAGCCCAGAACTGGACATAGTACTCCAGATGTGTCCTCACCAGGGCAGAGTAGAGGGGGAGGATAACCTCCCTCGACCTACTGGCCACACCCTTCTTGATGCACCCCAGGATATCATTGGCCTTCTTGGCCACAAGGACACACTGCTGGCTCATGGATAACTCATTGCTCACCATCACTCCCAGGTCCTTCTCCACAGAGCTACTTCCCAGCAGGTCAACCCCTAACCTGTACTGGTGTTTGGGGTTGTTCCTCCCTAGGTGCAGGACTCTACACTTGCCCTTGTTGAATTTCATTAGGTTCCTCTCTGCCCAACTCTCTAGCCTGTCCAGGTCTCGCTGAATGGCAGCGCAGTCTTCTGGTGTGTCAGCCACTCTTCCCATATTGTCAACAAACTTGCTGAGGGTAAACTCTGTCCTCTTGTCCATGTCACTGATGAATATGTTGAACAAGACTGGACCCAGTACTGACCCTTGGGGCACACCACTAGCTACAGGCTTCCAACTAGACTGTGCCACTTACCACAAACCTCTGGGCTCTGCCATTCAGCAAGTTCTCAACCCACCTCACTGTCCACTCATCCAACCCACACTTCCTAAGCTTCCCTATGAGGATGTTATGGGAGATGGTGTGAAAAGCCTTACTGAAGTCAAGGTAGACAACATCTACTGCTCTCCCCTCATCCAGCCAGCCAGTCATCCCATCATAGAAGGCTATCAGACTGGTCAGGGCATGGATTTCCCCTTGGTGAATCCATGTTGGTCACTCCCAATAACCTTCTTTTCCTCCACATGCTTAGAGATGACATCCAGAATGAGCTGTTCCATCACCTTTCCAGGGGTGGGGGTGAGGCTGACTGGCCTGTAGTTTCCCAGGTCCTCCTCCTTGCACTTCTTTGGAGACCAGAGTGACACTGGCTTTCCTCCAGTCCTCAAGCACCTCTCTTGTTTTCCATGGCCTTTCAAAGATGATGTAGACTGGTATAGCAATAACATCTGCCAGCTGCCTCAGCAGTTGTGGGCGCATCCCATCAGGGCCTATGGATTTGTGGATGTTGGGTGTGCCTAAATGCTCTCTAACCCCACCCTCCTTGACCAAGGGAAAGTCTTTCCTTCTCCAGACTTTCTCACCTGCCTCCAGGGTCTGGGACTCCTGAGGACCAGCCTTAGCAGCAAAGACTGAAGCAAAGGCAGCATTCAGTAATTCTGCCTTCCCTCTATCCTCCATCACCAGGGCACCCACCTAATTCTTTTGTATCTTTGACCAAAATCACATGAGAGAATACAGAAATTATGAGCAGTATCTTAACGTTTTTTCTATAGAGCTACAGTTTGCTTACATGTATCCTTATAAATTACCATGCCATAAGACTACTACAGAAAGATGATGTTTAACAGGTAGCAAATCCTATCAAAAAAAATACCTGGGTCTCTTTAGCTTGGGGAAGAGGAGACTGAGGGGTGACCTCATCACTGTTTATAAATATGTTAAGGGGGAGTATCAGGAAGATGGAGCCAGGCTCTTCTCGATGTCATTAAGCGATAGGACAAGGGGCAACGGGTGCAAACTGGAGCATAGGAGGTTCCGGGTTAATGTAAGGAAAAACTTTTTCACTGTGAGGGTGACAGAGCACTGGCACAGGCTGCCCAGAGAGGTTGTGGAGTCTCCTTCTCTGGAGACATTCAAAACCCGACTGGACACGTTCCTGAGTGATGTGCTCTAGGTGGTCCTGCCTTGGCAGGGAGGTTGGACTAGATGATCTTTCGAGGTCCCTTCCAACCTCTAATATTCTGTGATTCTGTGATTCTGTGATCTTTGAGATACAGTGATAATCAGCTCTGCTAAACAGGCAAGCCTCTGAAATTCAACATTTTTTGCTCTGTGCTGATCTACATTAATATAATGTTATACCAAGTTCCTCCTAGTCAAATACCTGATAAATGAATCAGTTACAAGAAGTAATTGAGTATAAAGCAAGCCTCTGAACAGGTTTCCATTGCATTTGTCACTGCAATAAATGAATAAATCTTTCAAATCACTACTTCTGGTGCATTTCAAAAACCCTCATCATGAAACCTGAATTACAGCATTCTGAGATATAGAAGGTTGCTTCTTGACAAACAACAAGCATGCTAATTGTCTTGCTTTGCCTTTCATCCTCAGTAATTACTTTTGTTCCATATGGTGACAAGCTAAGTGCCTTCTATTTCCGTATAAAAAAAACAGCGTGATCTTCTGATACCAAAACTGCCCACATTTTCTGTCACGAAAGAAGTTGGATTACCAAATCAAGTGCAGATGGGCTTGGTGACACGATGACAACTTTTGCTAAAATCTTCCTTTGTCAGTATTACAGTTGAGTCCAGTAGATAAAAAGGGTGAAAAAGAAACTATTAAAGAAATGTTTCTTATCTTTTTACAGGATTGCTGGGTTTCTAACTTCTCTGTACTCTATTAAGAGTAATGGGCACTGACCATTCAGAAAACCAGGTCCATTCAAGAATCAATTCTGACTCTTGCCTGTGGAGCTGGTAGGGGCAGAGCAAGAGCAAAAGGAGCAGGAATGTTAAGGCATTGTATAATAAAAAAACCTACTCCTTCAGCTTCACCCTATGCTTACACTGCTTTAAGCCTGTCTTGGTGCAAAGGCCTATTTATTTGTTTCTCGCTTTCCTTACTAAAAATGGAGCTAAAGTAGTGAGAACAAGAAAATTTGGAAGAAAATCCTGGTGCATACAATAACCAACGAAAAGCCTTTTTATGCTTGCTGTAGTGATTTATAAACAAAGGGAGGAAACTGCCAATTTTGGGCCTCTCTGTCAGGAAAGAAAGAAAAAAAAAAAAGCAGCACATTAAAAGTTTTAAACACCATTTTCTTAAGAGCTAAACTACGGTCATCATCATTTCAGCTAATTCCTAGAGCAAATAAATTTCAGCCAAATAATTTGCTACAAGTCTGGAATACAGACATACTGTCCCAAGGTTAATTTAATGTTCCTCAATTTAACTCACTCTCTGAAATCCACAGAACTTTGAATGAAGATCTCAGGAAGCAGGTCACTACAGTATGAAAGACCTTTATTAATTCTTTTTAATCATGGCCAACACTTAGGTAGAAAGAACATTCAGGAACATGCCAGTGGCTTGCTGTTAAGGTAGAGTTAAACTTTTCATAACAGGTTCTCTTTAAAATAAAACAAAAAACTTAAATAATAATATTATCCCAGGCTATTTTTTTATTATTATTTTGAATTAAAAACAGATATAAACATTTGTTTGTGAGATGATAACCCAAAATACTGTGAGATTCAGCAAAAGTAGGCAGCTGTAAATTAAAATAACTTGAACATGTGTGTTGATAAGCAAACAGGGCTTAAAGAATAAATATTTGGTGAAAAATGGAAGATAAACAGTAAATTTAATGTTTACCTTCTTCGTAATATAACAATCTAAGGAGTAAAAATAATATGCAAAGAAGATTATGTATTTTGCCAGTTACACCATTTTAAAATAAGACAAATTGCATACTCACCCTGTGCCTCAGTTTACAAATCACCATATTAGTAGGTATTATACCAACTTTCCCTTAAGTTAACCCTGAGTGCATTTTCCATCTTGCAATACAGATACAGCCTCTAACTGCTATTTTCTACTAGCAGCTATCCTGTCTCCCATCCAGCTGTGTAGCTCTCTCTGACAAAAATGCACAGACAAAAGAAACTTCTTGGGCTTTGGAAATAATGCAGAGATCAGACTGTTACTCTGATGTTCTGAGACCCTCAAAGCAAATTCCTTGACTGAAAACGCAAACCATAACATACTCTGAACACAGCAGCAGGGAATAAAAAAAAATTTTTGTTCCTCTATTTTTTTTCTGTCTTCATCTTGTAAAACTACATTATTTAATTACAACTCAGAGGAAAAGATAAATTTACCTAAAATGAGACCCCTAACAGAGTTTAACAAGACTCTCGAAAATCATCATAGGCTTCTCCTAAACAAAAGGTGTAACTGGAGCTGCCATAACTGAACTTAGTGCTAATGGTTTTCATCTTTTGCACTTTAGGGCTAAACTGAATATTTTATAGAGAATCAGAGTAGGAAACTCTTGAGGGGAAGTAGTCTAGGAGATTCTTGTGAATCAATGTTTCCTTATGTATATTTATTTTTCCTCACCATGTTCTCAAAAATGGCAATTTTTTTTTTTTAAATCAAAGCTTCTCTTCTTCCCTTAAATAAAAGGCCAAACCAAGAACAGATTGTGAAGCCATTATATTCATGAAAAGAAAAAGAGAGGTTAATTCAAAATTCTATGGTCTGTTGAACCCAATATCCGCATGTTCCCCAAAGCAACAACAAACGCACCACGGAAACTCAATCAAGGCATCAAACCCACTCCAGCAAATGTGTTGTGCCAACCCATTATTAATGTTGCCTCTCAGGGAAATTCTATATCAGCATGAACTTGCTGAAAATATTTTTCATAAATTCACATTATACTATTTCCTTGACATTAAATGCCAAAGACGCCAAATTAGGAGAGGCCTGAGAGAGGGGAGAGATTCAAGGATGCGTTCTATTCATAGAACCGATCTGAGGAACAAACTGCACAAGTATATTCAGAAAGGATTTAATACACTGACACTAGCTGTTGGCGAATTTGACAGGTTATAGATAAGTAAGTTGTCCTTTTAAAGAGAGCTTCTGTGGACTTGTTTTCCTGTATTCCTCCCCATGCCAATCACAGGAACAGGAGTGAAATATCGGTGAAGGAACATAGCTGAATTAAGCCATTCAGCACAAGAGTATGGAGCTTAATTGTGTTCCCTTGCATCTTTTACTACTGCCAAATAAAAACACCATTGTCCTTGCTGAAGGATTCCTTTTCATGTCTCAAGGATCTCTGCCAACCTAGTTGTGAAAGTCACACTGAGTGCCCAAGTGGAAGCGAGGGGATCTCACGTCTTCAGATTTATCCCTTCACCCTCTTTTTGGCAATAGAATTTGAATGCAGCAAGCGCTGCTGAACACACCGAGAAAGTTCATTCAGTAGGTGGCTGCACAAAAAAAAACAAACAAAAAGAGTTTTAAAATTTGGATGCAAGCTACATTGAAAGCTCTGTTGCGTGTCGTCTAAATAGGCACACTAAATGCATGCTAACTGCAGCTCAGCCTCACGGCTCCAGAGTACAAATCTTATCTGAGGTGATAATGCAAATGTCCACTTTCATAGATGAACGGCAGCAGTAGATGGGAGGGGGAGGAAGAAGGGAAATAGTTTCCATAATGTGACCTAATTAAAACTGCAGATTATAAAGGAAATTGATGGCACAAAAGTTCAGATATTAAATACATATTTTTAAAGATTCAAAATCATGTTGGGATGTGAGTATTCATTAGTAGGCACTGTGAGACCAGAGAAAATTAGAAGAATTTTTGCAGTGACTGAATCGCTCTAAAATCCCATAGGGTTGTGGGTTTTTTGGTTTTTTTTTAAGAAAAAAATGTCATTCAATAAAACAACAGCAACAATGAAACATGTCACATCTGAAGCTGTTATAAGTCATTATGGCTATCATCTGGCTATCACTGATACAATAAGTCCGTCACACACAAACATTCTTTAATAATCAAACTTCAGTTTTACATAGGTTAGTTTGGTTTTTTTTTCCTTAAAAGATTACTTATTAAAAGAAAACATGCCATATAAAGCATTTTCACTGAGGTGAAAGCAAAGAGTGACTTTGCTGAAATATTAAATAGCACACTGAAGTATGAAAAAAACAATGAGGATAATTCATTCAGTAGAAGAACAAATAGAATTCTGTATTCATTTCTTTAAATGTCTGCACTGAAAAATCAGCTCTTGGCATGTGTCATGCAGCTGGGACAAAACCAGTCTGTAATTTCATTCGGTGCTCCAGTTGGATTTGATTTCCTAACACCTCCTGCAATAAGGACAAACTGTTGTTTTTGCAGAAGTCTGGGCAACTAACCCTACAGAAAGCCTCTAAAAACACACTGGTTGTGAATGGAGGAAACTGTGAAATGCACAAGCCAACAGTTTTATTTGGTAATAAATTCCGTCTTTTGGTATAATTGCCATATGGCACATGATTTTCTCTTTTTTTTAATGTTTAGCAGTTTTTCATTAGAAAGTAGTGTTTTTCTTTTGTTTAAAAAAAAAAACAACAAACAACCCTTTATTAGGTCAGATGTGCTTTTCTCACTTTCCTTTAAAGCCCAAGGGTCTGTCAAAGGTAAGCACATATTCAAAATATCCTGCTAGATGGACGCATATTTTGTTCAACATTCTTTTAAGAAGAAAGCAATATCCAGAAGAAGATGGACCAGAACCAGGACCGTAAATTAAATCAAAACACATAAAAAAATGAGATTTATAGCACATTTGCTCCCTCAATCTACAGCTCATTTATTCTAAATACCTCTTCCTAATGAGCAATTTTCTGGATGTCACCACAATTTACTAGGGTCAGTATCCAAGTGTAGTACAAGCAACATATTTGAATTAGTTTATTTGGTCAGGAAAGAGCAATATAACCTGGCATATATCAAGAAATTATTAATGTGGCTGTATTTGTGGACAAAAACATTGCTGCTGCAATAGAGGAGCAGCAAGCTGGAAGTTATGTATCCTTTTTGATTGCATAAATGAGATTCCTAAAAAGATGATGGATAAATATGGATCTAGAGTCTTTCTTCCAAGGAGGATATTAAGGTTCCAGCTGCTAACTTTAGGTGTTTGAATTCAGACTGTGAGAAGCATGAACCAAGATCCAGGCTAACCTGCATGCGTCAGGCAACTTGGGTCCCCAAGGAGAAAATTCCTGCTTCTCAGTTGTTATTCCTTCTTTGCACCCAAGGTTCTCGAGAGCCTTTGTCAAATTATTTCCATGTGGTCCAAGGAGGAAGAATAAGGATAGGAGAGTGAGACAGCTTTCGATTTCTGACTCTCCACTTCTACAGACCAAAACCAGAAAAACTATCCCAGGCTTAATATTGTTCATTTTGCTACAAGTTTCCTCATTGTGTATTGCATGGAGATCTAGGAGTTCCCTGCGCTGGAGAGCAAGGGTGATTAAGAATCTTTTAATTAGAAAGCTATCCTGTTAATGCTAAGGACAAAATCTTATAGCCTGCTGAACTGAAGAAAAGAATTTTATGATTTCATAGGTCTGTATTTCCCCGTTCATGACAGTGTGCAGCATGTTAACAGTAAGGAAGCTATTTCTTTAAAAGAAAGCACAAAAATACTTTAGGTAAAATCATAACTATCTTAATTTCTCAATTCAGTGGGAGTTTTGGTATGTGCTAAACTCGCAGTAAAAATGAGTTATGAAAATAGCTGTCATACAGGCCATTTTCAAAACATGAATAATTCAAACAAGTTCCTAATTTTTTTCCTCAAAAAATATTAAACTCTGTTGCTTGTACAATTAATGCAGCTGAAATAGTAAGACTTTAAAAGCAACCACTTATTCTATACAATAACATTTCATTGGAATTTTATTGTGTTTATTTTCATGGATCTCAATAGACAATATATCCTGTGCAAGGAAAAAATGTAATCCATTTTACCGACAATACAGAGTCAAAAGAAAGATGGAGAGTTTGCACTTTGCATGTTGTGAATGAAAATTGGGAATATATGCAATAAGCATCTCTAAACCTTAATGAGTTATTGAGCTGGTCTCCTAGTGTGTCAGTGATTCTTTTTAATTTATTTTCTAGTTTCTACACAACTTTTCTGTAGGAAAAGAAAGACCAAATGAAATTAAAGTGAAAATACACAATGAAGTAAAATTAATATAAAGCAAATGCTATTGAAATTAAAACCTATTTGCCCGAGGGTAAATGCATGGCTAAAATCAAACCATGAGTGACTATGGCACTGAAACTCTGGCCAGAATTACCCCTGGGACTTCCAGAAAAGGATACTCCTCAAAGCTATTCTCTCCAGAGGCACACGTGCATACAGAGGCAGGAATCATAGCTCCCGCTTAAAATTCTGAACATTTTTTAAACATTGAAGGCAAATAATTTTATTTCCCCTCAAGATTAAATGAACTCAAACAAAATACCTATCTTGTCTTTGCAGTTCTTCTGGCCGCAACAGGTTTAACCAAACTGTCCTAGCTCAGAATTTGGATGGAAAACATCTCAGTAACAAAAAGAAATCAGAAAGAAGTATGTGTATATGGGATAGAAATAAAAATATTGTTAGATTAAAAAAAAACCCACAACAACAACATCTAAAAGACTGTAAATAAAAGCTGTGGACCAAAGATTCTGTTCAAATGAAAGGCAGAGTTTTGGAAACTACAATCAGGTTCTCTTTTCCACCACAGATTTCCCACATAACTTCTGCTAAATGGCTGTGGGCAAGCAAATTCTTTTGTGGAACTTTTAGTCCTAGAGCTGGAAGTCACCTCTACATAAAATAAAACAATTCTTTCTATGTTTATAACTTATTCATGTCTTCCAGATCCACAATGACAGCACCATCACAAAATAGTTCTGCTGCTTAATCATCTTTGCCACTGAAAAGCTCTTCTAAAAATCTAATCTTAAACCCCCTTCCATTTCAAATGTGCACTTTTTCTTATCTAATTTGGCTTATTCACATACTCAAGCGGCCTTAGTATAGAAACATATCACACATGAGCTGAGCTACATCAATGAAACATGTCTAATTACATTTCAATTAACATTGGCTGAGGCTATTCACACAGTCTGCTATTGAATCTCACAGGATGTGCAGGGACCATGAAGCTTCTGTAACTCAGTCATATGTCTGACCTGAGCATGAAATCCATTTCCCTGCCTTCTCAGGACTGAGTGCCTCCTTCTCTTGTCCATCCAAATCCATGAAGGAGTCTTGCTGATCAGTTTCAGTAGTAAGCACCCCTGGATCACACCTACGTGGCAACACGCACAAATAGTTGTTGCTGTTTCAACTAACAGGTTAGGGCACACATTCTGAACTGGGCTAAAGCTGTTTTTCTTGATGCAAATCAAAATGAGGAATGTTTCACGCTCTCTCAGGGAGATATTCATGCACAAGTTATATGACCTATACAGTGAAATAAAGTGCAATTAAAGTAAAGCTTAACCTAATATTAGTATTTCATTACTACACCATACTACATTCAGAAGAGGGGGACAAATGAGAGGTCGTAAGAAAAGTAGGCTAATGATCCCGAGTCATCAACTCAGAGATGACAGCTAGTGGTCAAAGAACACTTACATATAGTCAGGTAGAATCATTAAACCAAAAACCAAAATTAAAATTAAAAAAAAACCAAAACAACACTTATTTCCATAGTGATTAGGAAATATTTGTTGCCGTTAGCCCAGAAATACATGCCACCTTTCCATTGCTTGTGTGTGGTACAGTCCTGCAGCCCTGTAGCTACAGCACTACCCTGCAAGCCTCAGTGGAGCCCTGCTGGCAAAGTCTTGGGGAAGACTTCCTAATGATACCAAGTCTGCCAGACTTGAAGATGATCACCCAACAAATACGGTTAAACGCAGACACTTAGCACAAATGAGATAGATCCGGTCAGACTGCTAGAAAGCAGAGACTTGCAAAGAGCAAAAAGTACTGGATACAGAGACAGATGCCTTCTAACATCTTTCTTCTATTAACCCTGAAATAAGCTAAATCTTCTGGTGAAATTGTACAATTCTAAAAAGTTGGAGTCCTAGAAAATTGTAACTAATAAATAAAAATTCGAATTTATGTTCCCACTCAAAGTTTAATATAAAAATCTAGTCCCTCCCTGCACTTTTTCTCTACTTAGTATTCATTACATATTTGACTACAGTAGTTAAATGTCATCCTTAGCACTCAGACTAACTTAACAACTTTTTTACACCCACATCATGAGTATCTGGCAAATCCAAGTTCCTAAAGTATGTTAAGTCTTTTTTACGAGCAACTTATCTTAGCAATGAAGAGAAGTTATGCACCTTCACAGGCTTGCAGAGAGATCCTGCCTGCTTACACACCTTCAACCTCTTCAGTAACTGCATAAAAATACAGGCACTTAGGTCAGGAGAAATAGTTCAGTTGGCATCGAATATTAAAGTACAAATTAGGTGCTGACATTAGATAATTGCTCCTGAACACCTCTTTCAGAAAGATAATGAAAAGACTTTCCTCAACCAGTTACTGTGATAAGGAGAGGCTGGGGCTGCCCCGTGCCAGGCACCCCAATGTGATATCTCACATCAGGTCACAGCTTTCTGTCTTTTTGCTCATGGCTAACACTTGGAAATACTTCTTTTCTTTTCTTTTTCTTATGGCTTTGCTACATTTCAAGACAGGTGAATGAAGAATCAAGTCAGTATCACACGGATGTTCAGTATATTTTAGAACAGTCTCTTCTTAAGCATATTGCCTTCTATCCCTGGGGTGGCCGTAAAGTTGCTGCTGAAAGAATGCTTTCATTATATTATGCATATTGTACTATGCATCAAATATACACGTATGCATATGTACACATTTTTCGCGCTAATGTTGTATGCAATATGTTATATAAAATAAATGAATAAAAAGAAAAAGAAACTACTTGCAAGGAAAACATTATAACATTATTTCCCAACAAGTTTAAAGAGGTATTCGAGTATTAAGAAGTACATTTCACTACTCATGGAAATCAAACTATCACAAAAATAGTTACTAGCAAAAGCAGTTATGTATTTGTGAATATATCTACCTGTTTTTCATTTAAAAATCATGATTCGAAGCCATGTCTATATGTACCTGTTAATAGTTTCCCTTTTCTGTGTGCCTAAACCATAAGGAAAGCATACTAAGGTTAATCTTGGTACCATTAAGTGACACATAATAAAACGTAACATCTGCTTGCAGTGTGTATTAGAAGAGGAAGGTGGAATTTCCAATCAAAGCACTACTTTTTGGACAAATTTGAACTTACTGTTTCTGCAAAAGTTCTCAAAGCTTCTACAAACATTGATTAAGACTCATAAACTTTTGGTGATAAGTATCAGAGAAAATATAGAGAGAAAGGGAAGAGGAACTTTCAAGTAGAATTGTTAAATGATTAGTCCAACATCTTACAGTAAGTTAAAGGCAAGTTAGTTAAAATAGTGTCTCCTTATTTCTTACAAATTCAGGCTGGGATTCTCCCAGTCCCAAGACAGAACTTGGACAATCTTTCATAGGTATTTAAGGCAAAATAACAGTCCTGAAAACCCATTCTCTACAGTATCTGTGAACTCACCTACCTTTCTCAGGTGCCTTATCTTGGTCTCTTGGGTGGAAGATGCTCAGCGCTGGTGGCAGAGGGGGCTGCAGGGGCCTCTGTGAGGAGAGGCTGGGGCTGCCCCGTGCCGGACACAGCTGGTTCCAGTCGGCTCCAACCCACCCACAGCAGGGCACAGCTCAGGGTGGGGGCACCTCTGGGTAAACAGGTTAAGAAAGGGCAAAATGTCACACAGGCAGTGAGGAGTGAAAAAAACTGTGTGAGGAACAGCCCTGCAGACACCAAGGTCAGTGAAGAAGAAGGGGGAGGAGGTGCTCCAAGAGCCAGAGTAGATTCCTATGAGGCCTGTGGAGGGGACCACTTCTGAGCAGATATTCACACTGCAGCCTGCGGAGGACCCCATGCCAGAGCAAGTTTGTCCTGCAGCCCATGGGATGGACCCATGCTGGAGCAGGGGAAAAGTGTGAGGAAGAAAAAGTGCAGATATGAAATGTTACAAACTGACTGAAGCCCCCACTCCCCATCTCTCAGCGCTGATCAGGGGTAGGGGGAAGTGTTTATTTTGTCTTTGTTTCTCACCATCCAGGTCTATGTTTATTGGCAAGAAATTAAATTAATTTTCTCCCAGTTGAGACTGTTTTGCCCATGACGGTAACTGGTAATGTCTTTTACTTGACCCACGAGGTTTTCATCTTGTTTTCCCTCTGTCCTGCTGAGGAGCCGGACTGAGAGAGCTGCTGGGCAGCCATCTGGCACCTGGCTGAGATCAACTCACCAAGCTTTATACACTGAAGATTTCCACACCTTTAAGGTCCTGCTTTTGAAGACACAGGGAAAAGTGTCAGTTTTGACAGAGCTCAACAGTTTCCCACCCAGAACAGACTTAACCCCATGAGGATCAATAAGCTAGATGTTCTGCCTCCTTTTTCTTAGGGCTTGATCTTACACTCCCAAGCACCTGTAGCAGATCGAGGTCTACACAAAGCACCACTGTAAGTACCACTTAAAAAATAAAACCTAGCTGCAGGAAGAACCATTGGTCCCAATTATCCAGTAGTTCAAGCACTGAGGTAACATGTGAGAGAATACAGTTCAATTGTCTTTCAAGAGTATTCCAACTCCTATTGACAAGTAAAGTGCTGTAGCCGTCAGACTATGAGCTATGATGGGGTATTTTTCATTGCTGCTGCTGCAACTGTACATGATGATCCACAGGAAAGACATCGAGGCCCTGGAGCGTGTCCAAAGAAGGGCAACGAAACTGATGAAGGGGCTGGAGCACAGGTCTTATGAGGAGCGGCTGAAGGAACTGGGCTTGTTTAGTCTGGAGAAGAGGAGGCTCAGGGGAGACCTTGTTGCCCTCTACAACTACCTGAAAGGAAGTTGTGGTGAGCTGGAGGT
>VWZZ01001067.1:79903-105529 GCA_013399095.1 Psophia crepitans
ATTCTATTCTATTCTATTCTATTCTATTCTATTCTATTCTATTCTATTCTATTCTATTCTATTCTATTCCCCTTGATGCTGCTCTTAGCTTGCTTAAATAGTTCTCTCCTCATAGAAGCAAATTTTGTGGATTCCACCCTAGACATGGCACTCGCCCTGTGTGCTACATGGGTGGCTACAGATCTAGCCAAGGTTCAGCCTCAGAGACGGACGTGCATGCAAGCTTTTGGCACAGCAATGCTCAGGATACAGCCCTTGCTTCCTTTTTCACGTCTCAGCATGACTGCTTCCTCCACGGCTTACATTAGAAAAAATAAGCACTGTTGTGAATTTAATGATGTCTTTGCCTTTCACTGACAACAGATTATGCTTGTTAAAGAGTTTTTTGTTTGCTATTGTTTTACATCTAGTTTCCAGCACTAGCTGTTTTTATACACTTCTTTCCATTCAGCTGAGCAAGAAAGCTGTAGTAGTAGCTTGAAAAAAACCCAACACAAAACCAAAACTGCTTCTTATTCATTTTCCTCCACTGCCTGGGAAACAGATTTATGAAACACTGTGAAACAGATATGAACTATTTTATATTACAGAATTTTCCCTTCATCCAGCACGGACTCCAAATTTTCTGCTAGCACTGGGAGAGGGGTAAGTCTGTTTACGTGAGCCAGGGCACTCCTGAAAACAAGATTATCAACTTCAAGTGGCTATAGCAGAGAAATATTTATTTTGTTTAAAATGAATGGAGCAACTCTTGGATTATAACTGGAGTCATATGTATAATTCAGCTTATTGAATAACACAGCCTTGGAACAATCACTGTTCTGGGACACAGTCTTCCACTAAATAGTAAAACTTCCACAAAAAAAAGCTACAGTTTATGTTGCTAATAATAAACACTGAAAAACTAGAAATGTTTTTCCTTCCTTCTTGCTGGCCCTTTTGAAATGGCTTTGGGCCTAACCCTTAGGAATTACACAAGCCAGACATAAAATAAAAGCTATCGTGAAGGCTAAACCAATAGGAATTTCTTTTATGTCCTTTCCTGAACCAGTCCTTTCTCTGCTGTCATTAACGTATTATCTTCCATTAGTCGAGCTTATGTTTTTCATGCTGTGAGAACCTAAACTCCAGACAGAAATGCTAAGATGCTACATCTGCGGGATAGGACTCTCCTGTGCCTGTTAATAGCGCAAAGAAAAAAGCAGTACCAAATCTCATTATCATCAGAAGGGCAAGAGAGTCTCAGGAATTAAAAATAAAAATAAAAAAGTGGAGGGTCCTCACTGTCAAAACAGGGGCAGTTAGATACCCTGAATTTTCCACCACTCCAGACACGTCAATCAAAGATAACACAATGCAAGAATATCTGAGTGACACTTCAAGCTGCATTCATAAGCAACCTGCCTCATTCAAAGTCAATGAAGAGACAGGACTTACAAGCCCACACTGGAAAGTTATTGAAATGTGACTGACATCTCAAAGGAAAAGTGTCAACGGGATAGCATGACCCTGTGCTGAAACACTGCAAGGTTAATCAAAGTTATGGCAGTCAGGAGCTAGAAAGACCCTACCTTAGATTGAATTCTTGTAGTCACAGCAGTGATTGGGCCACTATCTCCTTTTCACTTCCTCTCCCACTGACATTTGCACCCCAAGTTTGTATCATTTGTCCACTCTTCTTTTGGTTTCATTTTAGAAGGATACTGGTCACCTGAGAGAAGATTTTATACATCTGAGTAACGACAGGTCTTCCCTTACTTCCACTGGGACTCACTGTGCTGTTAACACATGATCTAAGACAGTAAATATACCATTGGGAGATTAAAAGAAAGTGCTACAAATTGTAGAGATATTGCTGAAAAGAGAGTAGGTAAAGTCTGAGTTAAAGGATCAGTAGAAGTCCTCTGAGCTTCCATGGAGCTATAAAGGGAGCAGGTAAATGCTGTTTCATAAAGTTTCCTCTCTCCCTAAGTCCAGAGTTCCTGACAATTCATTATTTACCAGTATCACATCAGGAAATATATTACATGGACATATCTCCTTCTCTCACCACTCTACCCACTCCCTTAATTTTATAGGTCTATAAAGACAATATATTTTTTTCCCATTAATTTGTGTAAATATGTCAGTAACTATCATTTTAATTCAATGCTATTATGGTTAAAATGTAGACAACAACTATCCATTTAGCCCAAGCACACTCTGCAAAGTAACAAAGCTAGTAACAGAGATAAATTAAAGAATACAGGATACAGCCAATGCAATAGTTATGTTCATATGCTCTTGGTTACAAAATGCAATCCTTAAGTAATTTAAGCAAGCATGACTTACTTTTATACCCCAAAAAAGGAATTCTCTGGCTTATTTTCTTCCTGGATGGCATATTTTTGCTTTCTTGAGTTTACTTCATATGTTTCTTGTTTTCTTATTCTGTCAGCCCATAGCAATATCTCACAGATACAAATAGCACCTTCTTGACACTGCATATCATCAGCTAAAAATGCTAGTGGCCCTATTCTGTTGGTTTCATTCCCTGCTCCTCCTCCTTTTCTAGAAGGCAAACAGTCTAGAAAGTAAATATGCTTCTTCCCTAGAGCCTAAGGACCTAGAAACCTTTTTCCTTCCACAGACTCACTGTCTCATTTCTAAATCACTGCCTGCACTGAATGTCACACAACATTTCCATTATGGAATCAGTCCTCCAGTCAATTATTTAATTAAAGGAAGATTTAACAAATAATACCCCTTTCTCCTCCAGGAAGAAGATAAGAGCAATACGATAACAAAATATTTATTTCTTTATTATTAATTATTTTTTAAACCAATGATAGGGAAACTTCAGATGGGGGAAAGATCACCTTGGGAATATATTATATAAAACAGGACCAGCAAGGACTTTTCTTTTAGGAAGAATAATGGTTTAATGTTTAATTAATCCTATCCATTTCTGCATTTATGGGAAGGCGGAGAAGAAGAGTCTGCTTTATAATGTGGAAAATTAAATATTAAAAACTTTGTGCCTATTTGACTTTACATTTTCTTGTTATGAATGGGTATTTTCACTTTATTTCACTTTCTTCAAACTACAAGAGACAGAAGCAATTACTGCAGCTCTGCTGAACAAAGGTATTCTCAATGTACCTCTGATACTGCCTTGCCAATCCCAAAACAAAACAAAAAATTAAAAACCATTTAAAGTATTAATGGAACCTTTAAAACTCACATTCAAAGTGACACAGGTTACTCGAGATTAGAGAAGGCCAGGGGGAACTTCAGAAAAGCCGAACAAAGTTACGCTTTTAAGAAACTCAACAGATAAGACTCAGTGTAGACAAGAGGCAATACACACTGGATGAAAAAATGTCAATTGCCCCTATGTACAAATGGGTTCTAAATTAAGTGCACCTATTCAGAGAAAGAGATGTGAAAAGTACTTTGGACAGTTCAATAAAACCATTTTGTTCCATGTGCAACGGTAGTCAAAAAGTCCAACAATATTATTAAGGCCTGAAGAATCCAAAGTACTAAAAGAAAGAACAATAATGAAAACAAAGCCTTTAAATACGGTGACCTTAAATAGTCTAGGTTCCTGTCTTGTCTCAAAATGCCAAATTAAAATAAAAAAAAGGGAGTGGTCCAGAGGAAAGCAGCAAAATAATGAAGATGGTTAAAAACATGACAGCTCCTGAGCAGGGATAAAGGATGGAGCAGAGGCCTGATGCAGTCACTAGCAGCCATTTCTGCTTCCTTTGAACAGTACCTCTGAGAAGTGCCCTGGTGTCCCACCGCTGCGGGAGCCCCATCTCGCTGCTGCTGCAGCACAGAGCCCCAGTCCCCGTGGGGTTCACAGCCCTGCGTCGCCCGTGGTCGTAGCCCCCACCTCTGCCTGCAGACGTTTTCTCCTGCCTCCACTTTTGACTCAGTTATCCTTCCTTTCCCCTCCCTCTTTGTTCAGTCCTTTCCTACTTTCTGTGTCCCGGAGGTTAAAAGGAGCTTAAACCAAATACAGTTTTAAGCCTCCAATAGTAAATCATCTCTCCCTTCCACCGCTGAGTGCTTGATCTTCGTCTCGAGAGACGCAGCCCAGCGGGCTGCCAGCAATTGGCTGTGCGCTGCGTTGCGCCTGATACTCTGAAGCTGACTTGTTCAATTCACGTTCAGACCCCGGTCTGACTACAAGATTAAAATCCGCTGTCTTGTCCCATCTGCTAGCGGCCATTTCTTCACTGCCTGGTTTTGGGGTGGGAATGTCCTCATGCGCACTCTTTGTGCTCTGTACAGGAATATTACCACAACTGAACTTAAATTTAACATTGATTTAGTTAAAATTTGCGTAGAAAACCTTGATCATAGGATCTACTCCAGTCGACATTAAAATTAGTCAGGAACATCACACAGCCTTATTAGAAAAATATTAGTTGCCGCATTTAGCTGTTTGATTCTCAGTTTGATTTAAAACAAACCAGAGTGCACATGTCACTCTTCCATTCCGACCTCCTCCCTCTTGTAACCCAAATAATGCTGCAGTGTTGATGCACCTTCCCTCTCCTTGCAGCTACTTAAACCTTGGACTTCTCCCCTCACGCTCCCGGAGGTCTACTCACACTCCTCCAGAATTCCTGGCAATTACCCTTCTCTACCCTCATCTATTACTGCCAATTTTCTGCCTCCTTCCATGCTGTTTTTTTTTCCCCTCTTTCAATGGTCAAGGAAACAAGAACAAGAGCCCGAGCCAGCCACCCAAGTGCCATTGCCATAACCACCATTAATTTCCAGCCACTTTGCATCTGGTTTAGTGTTGCTGGTGTTACATTATGCACCTATTACGAATTGTGAAGCCTGCGCGTAAATGTCAAAGGACACAAACCTCTGTAAATACACGACACTAATAACAGTCCGTCTAGAACAGGCACTGAGACAACTTTCATTTTATATTATTGCCTGTAAGTGGGACCTAGCACAGACGGCCCTGACAGGCAGCCTGGCGGCCTGAATTTCTAATTGTAACTTTGCTTTTCGTTTGTTCAGCGAAGTTAGGAGAGCTGTGTCCTTCTCCTCCCATCTGTAAAACACGGTTAGTCAAGGTTACCTCCTCTAAAAAGCTTTTAAATCTACTCAGACAAATGCCAAAGTAAGAGCTAGGTATTTATTATTTTTTAATCACTGAGAGGTTTTAAACAAGCCATTTCTACAGAGCTAACCCCAAGGTTATACTTGAGCTCTGCTGATTAACTGCTATTTTATAGGTATGTATAGCCAGTATTTTGTGTAAATATATTGGTTGCTCTCTCAGGTGTTCTGGCTAAGAAGCTAGATGTTTGGTTGTGATCCAAAAGATTTATGGCTACAAAGCACCCTAGCTTTTCCTGGGGAAAAAAAAAAAAAAGAAAAAAAAAAAGGAGGACATAATTGTAGAGAGGCTAACTCAGTATGAAATTTAGAAAATGGAGTTTTCTGGCAAGGAACTTATTATTACAGAAATCTTGAAAGAAAATAAATGTTTCAGATCCAAACCAGATACTGTGGCCAATAAACTGAGGATCACAAACAGGCAAGAAGTTGGCCTCTCTTTTAATGAAAGTCCATAAGGGATGCCGATAGACTGTGACTGCTTTTCTTACTAACTTTATTAATTAGGACCCTCAGGAAATTCAAAAGTAAAAAAAGAAGGCGAGAAGGAATGTTTGCCAGAATTGCTGCAGCATATGTCAAACCCTCTCACTTTTAAGACATGTACACAAACCAGTAACATTTTATCTATTCCAGCACAACTGAGCTTAGTGGGAAAATTCCACTGAGGTAGTTCACATATCAATTTACACTTAAGGGTAAAGTGCTTAAATGTCTTGTCTAATTGAATGGTTTTTATTACGGGTTCTGGTTTGTCTAAACAGCGTGCTATTCAGTACATTAAAGATGCCATACACTGGCAGCTCAAGCAAGTTAATTCTCTTGGAAGTTATGAAAAAGAGAAAACAATTTAAATTTTTTTTTCTTCCTACTGCTTATTTTTACAGTTTCCAGAAGCAGACACTACTACTAACAGGCCTGAAGAGCAACACCTTGAATGCTAACTAGGTTTTAGCTGGGTTTTTGGTTTGGGTTTTTTTGTTGTTATTTGGTTGGTTGTGGTTTCGTGGTGGTTTTTTTTTTTTCCTTTTGGAAAAAAAAGTCTAAATAGTTAAAAGCACAACAAGGTTGGAAAAAAGGAAAAAAAAAATCTCGGGCAGAGGTTATGCCATTCTTGATTTACATCTGCCCAACCCTGATAGCTCAATGATTACAGAATCCATTTTTAGAGCAAGTAATTCAGTGAGGTTGTTTAAAAAAACAGATATGCTTTTCTGATCTGAAAAATTCAATCTGTTGTGACAAGAGCCAAAGGCAGCCAGACCTTTGAAGTACTCCCTTTACTTACACGGAAATGGTACTCCCTTTCAGTATAGCGAGTACCCAAAAAACTCCAACAGGTTCTTAAGCATTAAAGCAAGTTTGTATTTGACCTAACACTAGGCCAAATATTTTTAATGGAGAAAACTCAGCATCAGCTAAGTAAAACTATGCATTTATAAAGAAAGAAAACGGAATTATAACAGATGTTCCCTTCAGTGTATCCCAAATCACATATCTGAAAGCAATTCCTTTTCTCTAGGCTTGGTTTCAGAACAAAGGACTTGATCTGGATTGCAGAACGCTATGTGCAGTACCCTCTAGGTCCCTCAAAAGTTTCCTTTCTGTCACCTCCGTGTGACTGCAGCACATCTGCTCCCTGCCCTTTTCACCAGGTCCCTGCCCTCTGCCATGCCACAGGCTCCTGCTTAGCTGCCTCCCGCTCTCTGCCCTCTGCTCTGGGATCTCCCCTGCACAGGAAAATAAAGCAACTTCCCTCCTGCCCACTCACTCCCTTTTCAGAGGAACAAAGAAATGAAAATAAATGCCATCCATCACACACATACGTTCAGGAACCGGCGCTGCTCTCTGTACTTCCCAAAAAACATCAATGCAGGCAAGAGAGCTTCATGACGATAATTGGGAGAACCACACTGGAACATACATCACTGTCTGCATCTGGTGCTATTTCGTATGCTCCGTGTGAGGATCTGAAGGGGTGACATTCCAGTGGACAAACGGTGTTTCAAAATAATACTAATTTATTCTGCAGCCTTGCACAATCTGCACTGAGAGCTAGTGGCAACAGATTGAACGGTACTACAGCTCTCTCCAGCACAGACTCTTCTCCTCCAAATGCAGAATTAAGTATTCATGAAGAGATTTCAAAGGTCTAAAATGACTGTAGAGCCTTCAAGAAGCGACACTGAGCTAAGACACTGTCAAATAACAAGTCATAACTGGAAAGGCAGAATTTATCTCCTGAATATAACAGATATTTATAATTATTTTTTCCCTATCTTTACTTTTGCAAATTAACTGAACTGAATTTCCAAAACAGAACAGAAGTAACTGGCAAAAAAAGGAATAACCAAAAGGAAATATAATAATAAATGGTTGGCACTATACGAATGGTTCTCTCCCCTTCCAGACTTTTTTTTTTTTTAATCTAAGCATATAACAAAATGGCTGCTAGTTACACTTTTCTGATCGAGAGAATACAGGATTGTCTTAAAAAAAGGAAAGCTTTTGAAGCTTTTGAAGCTCATATTGATCTTTCACAACAAATGTTCTATAGAGAATACAATTTTTGAGACCAGTTTTCATTGCATGCTTTTTTTTTAGCACTGCCAGTGACTGCAAAAACCCCCACAAATTAGAAATAAAAAAATACTGTGCACTTGCATGCACCAAATTCCATGAAAAGTTTCCTTAAACAGAGCAATATGGAAATAATCTAACTGAGGTAACATGAAGCACTCCGGCACAGCTGGACACTTCCCATAAAGCACACCTGAAGAACCAGGCTGAACTCGCAGTTACGTGTATTCAGTGGGGTAGCACTAATACGCCTTCTTGATAAGGAATAAAACAGATGGAAACTCAATGTGGCAATACTAAGAAAGTCAGAAACCATCTTTGCTTAAATTCCTCCATGTCTGGAATATTGAAGTCCAAGAGACAGATGGCCTAGACCAAGCGAAGGGTGCTGTCAGATCCTCCACTAGAGAGGATCCTGTTGGAATATAAAGCTGAATTTGTAGCTTTGCTGGACACTCGAGGAGCGGTCTCTGCAGCGAGTGCTCAGTGAATTTGAGTACTCCATTTGCCAGTGTGTGATGGCTTGCACACGCTGCGCACGCACCCCGTGCAGAGGTGCAAGCCTACATACGCAGGTCACGCACTGACTTCAGATTTGCCGTGCCTGGTTTTTCATTACTTCACACGTAAACCCAAAATAAACTGTACCCATGTAAAAAACACCCTCGCTCAAAATCCTTCTCCCATAAGCTTAGTTTTGACATTCCTGGATAAAGGAATTGAGAGTAGTTTTAAACTGAATTAAATTACAGGACACTGCTTCTTATTTGAGGGATTACTGGGAGATGGAAAGTGAATTTGACTTCAGTTTTGCTTATTATCTGGAGAGGGAAGGAGGAGGGAAGCATTTATTTGTTTCTTTGGCTGGAAGGGTATTTTATTACACATAAGGCGGCAAATGCATTGACATATTTATTTCCCAAGGGAAGTGACAAATCAGTATATACCAGGAGAAACTTTGTCACTTCTACTAGAACAATCCCCTCTGTTGCTCTGGGTGACTGCATATGCCCTGCCAACAATTTTATTTTTATTTTTTTGGTACAGTTTTTATGATGTTTGCCATTAGGTTACCAACATCACAGATAAAACACCCCACACACAGAGCTTGCACACAAAGACACACTCAGGAACTTGAGAGGGTTCTGGTTTCTTAGCTCAACATAGAGAAAAATCAAAGCTGCTTTATTTTTCTCTTCATAGCATCTTCAGCATCTCTTTTTCACTCACAGTTTTATGATGTATAAAATGTTCTTCAACCACAGATTTACAAATAAATGTTGGGATCAAAGCAGTCTTAGTGTATTAGTTCATCAAATCTTTCTCATGTATAGATTCTTATATATCCCTCATTACTGTGCCATATGAGATTAACACAGTGGCTATGGGTGCACCCCTTTGTTACTATAAGTAAAAAAAACTTTGAAAATTAGGAACTGAAAGTTGTTCTTCAAAGCCAAAGCTTTCAAAGAAATGTTTTAAACACAGGACATGATTATCTGTTTGTGTGTATTTAGATAATTACACTTATTTTTCATTACTTGTAAATTTGCATTAAATTATATTTCTCTAATTTGATACCTATAAATATCCTTTTGTTCATTTTTCAGTTTGGTTTTATTTAAAGCACATAATACCTTAGGTATATACAATGCTTTAAAGACTGTACTCAGAGTGACAGGCTATGCCCTGAGAATGTGTCCTTTCCATTCCGAGGCAAAAAAGAAAATGTGTCATGTGTGGGGTTTGTGGTGGTGTGGGTTTTTTTGTTGTTGCTTTCCTTTTCTTTTTCCTCTTTTCTCCTTTCCTTTCCTTTCCTTTCCTTTCCTTTCCCTTCCCTTCCCTTCCTTTCCTTTTCCTTTTCCTTTTCCCATAATGGGCATGCAGGCACCTCTATGGAAACGCTTTGCCTCAGAAAGGCGGTACATGAAGGCGCTGACGAAATACAGTGGACCAAACTAGATCAATGGCTAAAATTCATATTGAAAGTAAAAGAGGACAATTCTATTGTTTTCAATGAAATTCAGGATTGTAGCAAAGCACCATAATAGAAAGAGATCTGATGTGTTATGCCATATCTGGCAACTGTGGAACTGACAGAACAAACGACAAAATCTGTCTCCACAAAGTACGCCTTCTTCAGTGAGCGGCTGCAGATTATGAAAGCTGCTGGAACTTGTAACTTGTTCCATAAAAGTAACATAGATGCAAGCAGCTGATGCATGAGTAATTGACTTCAATCAGGTCTCTTCATTGCTACACTTCAGCTAATAATGAAAATGCAAAAGTTGTTTGGCACAGCAGAAAGCTCCTTTAGCTGGAGAAAAGCTGTTGGGTTCCACTATTCAAAGTATTTGATCTTAAAACACTAGAGGGCTGCACACCTTGAAATGTCTGCACACTCCCACCCTGTTACGCAAGCTGCTTTTCGTAGTCTCTGCTGGCTAAAGGGATTGCAAATCTTGCCTTTCTGTAGTGTCTCACCCCCTGGCACCACTCCTCACCCCACCCCAGGCCCCAGCAGCAGAGGTACCATTACTCCTTCAGTCGTACCTGCAATGGGACAGTAAACAGTCTTTCTTCTAGAAATATTCTTCCATTTAAAATGAGCATATTGTGGTCCTTTATACACTATCCTCCCACACACCGACTTTATGTATTTCAGGCTCAATTCTGAAGTCATGGAGTTCTCCAGCTAAAAAAAGAGGCTGATACGATGAGGATAAGCAGTAGCTTCACAGGGGAACTTCAGTTTCTGTTTTGTATATGAGACTGACTGAACTAAGTGAAGCTTCCTGATGTAGCAACAGATTATTCGTTGTGATAAACTGTCCTTTGTCTCACCTTTGCTGGAGCAGAAGTGAGAATAAAGCAACTGAGTAAAGGACTGCAAATATAACCCCCTTTTTTTTTCTACCTCCTCAATAAAGGGAAGGAATAGTCAGGCCAAGGGAAGCTGCACATTTCAAATTTACTTTGGATGAGCTTTCAGGGTTTATCACATATTTTGTAGCCTGTTCTGTGCTTTTTGGCTTTTAGTCATAAGAATGCATGAGCATTTCGAGGGAAGAAGGCCACGTGGCTTGTAAATAAAATATACATGCAGCTCCCTGGTTGCAAGGAAGGGTTTGAAAATATCACCCAGGTGGACTCAAAATGTTGTCAAATCAAAAGGCAAACAAAACAAATAGGAACTTGGTTATTTTTATACACTGAATGCTCTCTGAGAAGTCTGGAGTGCTTGAGGTTGTCACTGTTTGTTTTTCTTGCCAGCAGACTACTGAATTGTGATCTCTGCTTTGCCCGAGGAAGGTAAAGACAAATTAAAGCCGCGGAGTCTGTCTGCAGTGGGTCACCTTGAAAGGGGCAACACTTAAAGGAGCTAGTTCTCGCTGGGAGATGGTTTTGGAGGAAGAAAAAATACATAAGGCTTAAGACTCAGGAAGACAAAACAAAAATATATTTGAGAAGATAAGCATATAAAGCAGGTATTTTCTGGGTAAAGCAATGTGTACCACCAGACAAATATGAGGAGAAGGCATGCAGTTACACAGCTATCGACTTGGGGGAAGAAAGGCTCCAGCAGGTTACTTTATTTGTACCGAAGTGAAGGAAGTAAGTTATGCACACTCACTAAAACTGGCCCAAGAGCACAGTTTAGAGAGGCGAGAGGTGGGGAAAAACACACCTTTACAGCACTGAAACAGACAGTAATCCATGAAGAAGTGGTCCAAAAGATTGCAATAAAACCAAACTTCCCTATAAAGCCAAGGGACTGGCCAACTACTTTTAGTTCTAGTGTTATCTAAACGATATGTGTTCACAATATAATTTCAAATTTCAATTTAATTTTAATATTAAATTTAACAAAAACATTTAAATGTTCATAGTCAAAACTAACAAAATTTAAAAATTCTGGTTATATGAAAAGATTTTTTTTTAATTTTTTCTTACCAGACATTTTAAATTGGTATTCAAAAATAAAGGATGCATTTAGGGCAAGTTCTATGTATTTTAGTTCCATGAGAGTTCGTAAATACTTTACAATGTAACTCTGAGAAACTTCTGCCTCTGCCTTTTAATTTTACTGTCAGCCCCTGATATCATCTGCCCTGATAAAAAAAGAATTGAAATCATTTTAAGGATTTAACTTCTGGAATGGGACTTACACTATGTACGATCACTAAGGGTCCCAAACCCTGCAGGCACACACAGTCAAATAATAAAACAAGCAACTGTCACTCTCCTCCACTTAAAAAGCATGAGATGTTTGTCTGATTACTCTGACCAATTCATAAACAATGAATATAACAAGGCTAGTTTCTTTCCCACAGCACATGCATCATACATCTATCCTCTAGTGACTTACCTGATGTGGAGATGAGATCCTGGGAAGCGAAGTTATTATGCTCTTATTAACTGAAAACCTGTCCTGAGTGGTTAAAAATATGTCACAAATTAAGAATAATTAACCTTAAATCCATGCACTATGTTTCTGACAGACAGGACTGAGTTAACTTTATCTTCTGGGTTTAGACGAGGCAGATGAATTTTGATGACAGATATTTGTATTTCTTTTAGGAGCCCCTAATTTGATCTCCCTTGCCTTTCAGCTGTGGACCACAATAACCTCACCTGTTCCAAAGCTTATCTTTCAAACAAGGATGCTTAATGAAGCACTAAATATCTAGATTTGGAGAACTACATAACGCCAATTATCTTTTCACAGCAGACCTCTAGCTTATTCTCCTTCCCTTTCCTCTTTTGTCATAGCAGAACAACAGTGGAAAACCTGCAGATGAGAGTTTACAGTGGAAGAATTGCAATACTGAATATTCAAAAACCTAATCCTCCACTTTTTCATTCACGGATACCCACAGAAGGAGTGAGTGGAGCAATTCTATGTCCCTAAAAATACCTTCTTTCACGTCTGTCCTCATTTTTGTCATCATTTTTATAAATGTAGGCCACATGGGGCCTCCAGACAATTCCTCTTTCCTTTGCCAGCATGCGTTCAACCTCAAACCATTTCTGCCTTGCACACAAAGACGTACACCTAAAGTCTCATGAAGAGGAAGATGTACTGCTTCGAAGAAAAGATGCAAGAGACCTTTCACTCCTCCTTCACACTAGTCACACAGAGGCTTGGCTGATCATAGTAAAATCTCAGGACAAACCTGAAAACAGAGTCATTCAAGTATTTTTGCAGAGATGAAGTTGCTAGGATCACTGCTTCTGTGGGAATTCTGTGAATGGAAAAGTTGTAGACTCCTGTGAAAGCAGTTCAAACCTATTCGAACAAAACTCTGAACAATTTTGTCATCCATTTAGTAATTTCCATCAAAGACAATGCAAGTAATCAGCCCTCAGATTCTTATCTTTACTAAAAGAACAAAGACCTTAAACAAAATGTACTAGATAAAGAATCTATTGCACCAATAACCATTGTACTGCCTGAAAGAATGGCTTAGCAACAGTACTCAAGGTACCTTCAGAACCTGGGGTCATAACAATTTAATTATGAATTCGCTAATTTGCTTACATTTTGACGGAATTAAGGATTCTAGGGTTTTAATACTAATGTTTAAAAATGGATTTTCTAAAATGGGGTGAAAGCAATAAACAACACAAATGGTAAATCACAGAGAGCTTCATTTTCTGAATGTAATGGGAAAGCTGACAACTAAGAGCTGACCTGTTTCCTCTCTTTCTGTACTGCGATCATTGAGGTGAAACTCTCAGACATATTCCTTTAATTTTTCAAAAGCAAGAAAATGAATAAAATACCCTTTCAGTGATCCTGGTATTTAAATAAATGACATTTATAATAGGAATGCACTTTTGCCTCCACTTTAGAACCTTTTTCTTTCTGCTTTCTGAACAGCAGTTGCCTATGACAAGGAATGACAGACCATTTCCATTTCTATCTCTGATTCCTCTAGCCAGGTCATGCTGTCACATGCAGGGGGAGAAGGAGAGGGCAGCTCATTCTGGCACCAAGGTTTTATCTATACTAGCCAGTGAGCTGATGAGCTGGCACCGGAGACCAAACATCCAGGCCCACCTTGCCCGCATGCAAGCATCCTATAACAAAGCAATTCCATTAATAGCTGTCTTTTGTTTCAGCACTCAGCTGTATTTGATGAGGACAGAGCCCATGAGTCTTTGTGCTAAGATGTTCCAGCATTTGCTCCTAATCAATTATGAGCGAATTTGGCTCATCCTCAGAGAGAATGTAGAAAGGCACCGGCAGACCATCAGCATTTGAGTGGCTTTGCCCATGTTCTTCCCAGTGAATGGGCAAGTTCAGACCCAGGAGAAGGCAACCCTCAGCAGACTCCATCTCTCACCTTCAGTCTAGACCTATCAAACTAAAAGTGTGTATTTAAAGAGAAATTCCAGGCAGATAAGGCTAACCTTCAAATTAATTGTGCAAAGTATGCATATTTGTGAACTTATTATGCAACTCTTTACCATTTCAATGGGCTATTGATACTAGCTTAGATGAAGTTTAATAAATGAATACTGTCTTTGGACTAGTTTGCAGTTTGAGGATGCTGGCAACTATATAAAAAAAATCCTTACAACAAGCCATACAATTCCTCAGCATTATGATCCTATACATCTAGGAACAGCTATTGTGAGTGGCAGTGGCTGTCTAAGAATATCTGCATGTTTATTGTTCCTCCCTGAGGCAACAAGCATTGTCTGAAAGGAAAGCTCTGTGTCTTGACTATCCCTTGAGAACTATAATTACAGCTATAGAGGAATATACCATACTGATTCTCAAGTAATTGAAAAAGACTGACAGGCAAATGCTTTCTCTGTCCATTGCTCTGGGATCAGATCCTCTGAAAGTTAAAATGCATAGGCAATGGGCCAATTTAGTCTCAGAGTTAGACGATTGAATATACTGACATCAATAGAATTATAGCTTTTTATATTGTTCCTGATTTTGGCCCAGCGCCTTCAAACAGAACCAAAATAAGTACTGAAAAAACCCCAAGCACTGCATTTCCAACATTGTTAATTCTAAATAATAATCACAGCTTTTGGCATACAGCTGAGTGCTTTTTCTAACTAAACAGACCATATCTCCTGCTCATAGCTCCAACAGAGAAACCAAAGACCATAGACTTGACACAGAATCCAGGCTGAGGACATGACTGACTGATATACACAGGCAAAGCTAAATGGAAGAATTAAAGAAGGTAAATCATGCTTGCAATTTTACAGCAAGTTCATAATAAAACTCCCTGAGATCATTAGGAAAATATTTCAAGCCACAAAGATCCACTCCTAAAAACACAGAGATTTAAGAGAAGTGTCAAAATACAAAATACGCATGTGAAGAATATAACATGAGCTACAATATTACTTCAGATTAGGTTGTCATCACAACGTAAATGAATTGGGATCATTTACATTCATGGTTCTCAGAAATTCTTTCTGTAGGCAACGAGGAAAAATTAGTGGTCAGCTCTAAAGCCAAAGCAGCCTTATAATTTATTGCAATGGATTAGGATTGTACCCTGGGCTCAAGTTAAATTATTTTTGTGCTTTAAGAGAATTCCATGAGACACAAAAGATTTTTGACAAATCCAGTTTCATCTTCTGAGTCTACCTTCTCAAAGACAAATGCAAATAGAGTGAAATGTTATATCATTCCAGTTTTCCCATTTTTTGTATTTTAAAGGACAAGTCATGAATTGTTGGTTTGCCATTTGTTGGTTCACATAGATAACAGAATTAATAAAGTATTCTACTAATTATCAGTTAAGATGGTAATAGTTTAGGAATTTCAATTAAGATGGACCAGAACTTTTAATGTATTTTCATAGCTACAGCTGGACTGTCATCCTTAAGAAGAACAGTCCCTAGCATTTTGTAATGCAAATTAATCTTATATATGGGTAGCATTAGAAATCTCATCACCAACCTTATAAATGACTTCAGCATAAACTCAACAGATTTCTTCAACATGCTAGCAGGAAAATTCCCTAGCACTGTATAGATATATTAATCTCATCTGAGTGGAAACCATACAGCTGCATTTTCTAATCAGAACTAAAAGACATCATACTTGGAATGATCTCCTCTCTAATTTATCAGTAACTGAACATGCACCAACAGAACCAAATATATTCGTGGGCATAGATTAACCATATTAGTAGCTAATTTACATGCTTTTAAAAAACATAAAAATTGAGAGTGAAATGTAAAGCAGTGTAAAATTGAAATGTAAAAACGATCCCAATGTAAAATATTTCAGGATGTCAAAGGAGTTAGTATTTTGCTTTTTTTGATTAGGATTTGAAGAATAATGCAGAGATATGGGTTCCCTTCCATCTCTACTGTTCCAGTTTTGAAGGAGGTCTTTCTTCATTTTGAAACAGGTAATAAGACAAGAGTAGCTAGAAATAGCGTCAGTAAAGGTGATATGAGCCATATGACCAAGATTTTTAAAGACTTGTTTAACACATCATCTGATTTTGCCAAAATGGAGAAAAAAAAAAAGCTATCTACCTTGCTTTAAAATGCTCCATTAGCTTTTACTCTGCTAAACAAGTGTTAGTCAATTCTTCTGAAAGAGAAGAGAAATCTAAAAAATTAAAACTGTGAGTACAACAGCTAAGTAATGGGCGAGGTCAACATGAGAAACAGCTATTTGAGCTTAACCAGGCTAGAATAAACCAAGAAAACTAATCTAAGCACCTTGAAGGACTTTATTGAGAGCAAGAATTAAGAATGAGAGGTTGGCAAAGGACATCAGCAGATATGAGTGATAAGAATTCAGAAAGAGGATCACACAGGAACTTGTTTGCTTAGTTGGAACCCCAAAACCCTCCTAATCAATTTTCTCTGTACCACAAGGTGTCCAAAGTCTTTTACCTCCCATACACTAGTGTATTTTCTCTCTTTCCTGACTTAAATCAGTGTTTAGGTTATTCACAATGTCTGACTGATTAATAGCCATACTTTTCAGACAGGCACAGAGAAGAAATTGTCTTTTAAAAGGCAGTCTAACAGATCCTTCTTTGTTAAATCTCTGATCATTAAAGTCTGTTCATGTTAAAAATTGTTTAGCATCGTGCTTGTGTATGACAATAAACACAGGGTTACATTTTGTAAACAACTAGATTTTTTTCATTTGTAATTTTGCTAAAGATTTAGTATTATTTACTGGGTTTCAGTGCTTTCAACATTTATTGTACTAATCACGGCTGCATTATATTTTGACAATGATAAACCACAAACTATATTCTGATACATTTATAATGCTCTGTAGGCATACAATAGATTGAAGACTGGCAGAACAGAATATAATAGAACTGAAAAGACAAAATACTTGAGCAGCATTTTATCATGCTAGCAAACCTTCACTACTCTCATGAAGACAGGAAGGGCAAAGGTTTTGTAACGAAAAAAACTTGAATGGCTTAATGACAGCACTTCTCAACTCCTCATCCCTTCATATGATGTTCTAAAAGCAGACTGACCGTCCAGCTCTTCGGAGAAAAATCCTTTTGAGGACCGGTCCTTTTGAGAAAAAAAAAAAAAAAGTTTCATACTGTTCCAAAATGAGTCAGACCCAATTTTAGTAAAACTGTGTCTGGTATTCTATTCGTTGGTGACCTTATTTCAGATGAACACCTGCTCTTCCCTTCCATATTCATCCTCTTCAAGAGATACCTGAAAAAGCTGTGATGTCAGCCTCTCACACAGGCTTTTCTCTTTCTGATTGCTCTTTCTATCCTACTCTTAATACTTTGTAATTTAAGGTATTTCATGGGTAGAAGTACTGGAGAGAAAAATACGACCAGTATTTCCTACGACACAATGTTTTTATATCTTCTGATTACCACAGAATGGTCTCAATGGCATCAGTATACTGGAAAAAACCCTCTTCATTAAAAAGGAATGAAAAGGTTTGAATTCAAGTAAGGGCTAGCTTCAGTTTCAGTTGTCTGTTTCACATTCTTTTTAAAAACACTGGTTCCCCCCAGTCTCGCAATGTTTTTCATTCATGTGAAGTCTCTAATTGTAGCTTTCATTTTCACTAGGTTTATTTCTTCCACCATATGAGGAATTAGCATGTTATTTAGCACAGCTATATCACTTACACTTCTATTTGCACAAGTATAATTTGCACTGCACATAAAGTGTTATAAGACTAATTTTCACATTAGCATAAGGCAATAATTTCTTTACCTTGAGTTTGAAAAGTCTTCTAGTAGACAAATTCAGATGGATACCTAACATAGCCCTCGCATTTCATACTGTTGCAAGAGTCCAGCACCATAAAGCAAGCTGTGAATCTTCAAAAAAATAACCATGTAGCAGCCCTGTTTCACAGAATCATGGAATGTTTGAGGTTGGAAGGGACTCTGGAGGTCATCTGGTCCAGCTTCCCTGCTGAAGTAAGGCCACCCAGAGCCGATTCCCGTCACCATGTTCAGATGGCTTTTGAGTATCTCCAAGGATGAAGACTCTCAGCCTCCCTGGGCAACCTGTGCGAGTGTTAGGTCACCCTCACAGTGAAAAAGTGTTTCACTGTGTTCAGGAGGAACCTCCTGTGTTTCAGTTTATGCCCATTGCCTACTGTCCTGTCACTGGGCACCACTGAAAAGAGCCTGGCTCCCTCCTCTTTGCACCCTCCCTTCAGATATTTATACACATTAGGGTGATCCTCCCTGAGCCTTCTTTTCTCCAGGATGAACAGTTTCAGCTCTTTCAGCCTTTCCTCACAGGAGAGATGCTCAAGTCCCTTTATCATTTTAGTGGGTCTTCATTGAATCCTATGTCCACGCCTCTCTTGTACTCGGGATTCCAGAACTGGATACAGTACTTCAGATGTGGCCATAACAATGTTTGGATAACGTCTGTTGCAACAGAATCCATCCCCAAGACTAAGGTTCCTAAATGGTATGGCAGACCAATAAAACAATAAGCGAAGTATCCAACCACTGCAATGTCAATGTATTCCCATTTACTTAGGCTAGGAATCAGCCCTAGAACTTCAAAATTACAGCCCTTGTGCTTTACAAATTCATTTCAGTCATGCATCATGTTATACTCACAGCACTGTAACACTACAATACTACAACCATGTTATTTTGTCATTTGGGCATTCTCAGTATCAACCATCAAACCATAATTGCGCCAATGGCATTATGGTGGCACACAAGGAAATTCACATCATCATCATCATCTGAAGGATGATATGTATTTCATGATACATATTTTTCTGGGTTTTTTTGCTTTTTCTTTGTAGTGTCATTTTTATATCTGTAAGAGTAAGCAGACTCTTCAGTGAGAGGCATTGGTTTTAGCTAAGTTACACTGAAACCAAAGAATTGCTCACAACGTATTGTTTTGGACAGCTTGGAAGCAGTTCACAAAAGTTATGAGTGGAGTCCTAAAAGTAATGGTCCTTCTATTTCACTGCAAAATTTCTACTAAGTTGCAACTTCATTATGAAACATTTAGCAGTCTTTATTTTCCCATTTCCAAGGCTACATTTAACTATAGACATATTTTTGTGTTACTTTTGAGTAGGTTTCTTCTCCATGCCCACTACAAATGCAAATATTTAGATGATTTCCTTTCCCTCTTCCCCCTCATAAATATAAATATCTTAGCATAAAGATATATGTACTTATAGTATACATATGTGTGTGTGTTTTCTAGAGCATTGCATATTGCAACCAGTAGCTTAATTGATGTCATTGCAGCCATGATAACTCACATCAACTCAGAATCTGGCCCCCTTTTCCCAGACATGCTTTTGTTCATTCAGCACTGCTTTTGAACGTGCTAGGATTGAATTCCCTGAAAACAGCCAAATTTAGAACAGGCACAACATAGGAGCAATGAGCAAGCTTTCTTGTTTGTCCTTGCTTGCTCTCTCCTTCACAATATCCTTGACCCAAAATAACACTCCTAGGCATGAGGCTGTAAAATAGTCTCAATGCTCATTCAGCTTTCCTTTTATTGTTGTCTCTAAGCTAATTAATGCACATAAATTTGTACCTATACAGCAGAAATTGAATTGATCCAATATTAAATTGATAATATATGTATAGCAGACAGCTAAACAGAAATTTGTTTAAAGAAAATCTTTTCAAAACAGTGTTCTTTACTGATTTATTCTGATGTATTTGGCTACACACTCTATTCATACTCCATCATATTCACATTGAAATTCTAATTTGAATTAAGATTCTATGGGTTGCCTTCCAGCCATCTGTAAAAACTTAAAGACAACCACAGATAGACTCAAGAGGTTGGTTTCCATGCCACACCTTAAAGGGTTTTTGTGTATATTATCCATCAACATGGGGAGGATTGGGAGCGACTGTTAAAAGTTTGTGTGTGTGTGTGGTGGTGGTGATGATGGTGAGATCATTAAAAGAGAGATAAAAAAGCAACCATATACAAGTGAGAGATGCACAGCCCAAAGGAAATAACAAATCATCACTTTTTCAAACTACTTAAAGGTGTTTGTTAATACGGTAGCAATCTGCTGTGAAGTCAAGCTGTAAATAGATTCTTTTGTGTTAGATTTGCATGCACGAGATGTTAATCAGTTCAGAGGCTCAGACATTCGTGTTCCTCAGAATTATAACAAAAAAAGCTCTCTGACATCTCTATAAATGGAAATACTCTGACAGAATTGTAGAGAGCACTTTGTCTCATTTTTATATACAGAACATTACCTATCACATGTAAAAGATCAAAAATAAAAAAGAAAGCTTAAGTACTTGGCTAATTACACACTAGTGCACAAACTATGCGGACATTGTTTTGCTACATTCCACCTACACATAGCTAAAATTCAAAAGATCAGGAGATGTGATCTACCTCTATGCATTTGGATTACCAAGCAGTGTACTTTCTGTCACAATGTTCCTGTTCAGTATTCATCAGGTAAATTAATACTTCAGTGGAGTCATAGTTATTGTAAAAAAAGGGAAGAGAATGAGGATTTCAAAGCTTGTTTCCTTGACCACCCTTCACTTCGAGGAAAAGCCACTTCTTATGCCATTTATCATCGGATTATAAGGAAATCTTCTAGCGAGAACAGTTTCTATAGTCCAGATATCAAATTATAGGCTCAGATACATAGCATGTATCAGTGGGTAGCTTCAACAATCGATTTCTATGCTGCTATTTTTAATGCATTCAGGTATTAAACAGGCAACTCAAGTTCAGGTCTGACCCTCTCAACGTATTGAATTCCTAGTTCTGTTTTGCATCTGAACAAATCAAAGACCTTGCATATGGCTATTATGAGATAACTGATTGTTTCTTTGAGGTCTGTGCTTACCATATACCTGCAACAGGTTTTTTTTAGCACCCCCTTTAGTGTATCTGTCATTCTCATTCACAGTTTTTACTTCAAAAGAAGTACATCTGTTCTTACTTCAGAAGAAGGGAGCAAGAATTAGCTTGTTCATGAAGTCACAGTGATTGCTACGGTTTTTACTTATACTTTTTTGAGTATAAAAGAGTGAATTTGGTAAGCTACCCAGAGAAAATTCATGTCCTAAAGAATATAGCCCCTAAGGCAAATAATAGCACAAAAAGATGCAGAAGGAATGTATAACAAAAAAAAGGTGTGTTGTGATGTGCTACGTCTTCAAGAATCATGAAGAAGTGAGAAAAGAACTAGGAGTTATCTCTTACCAGGTGAAAGGGATGTGGAGCAAGAAGTCAGGACAAATGGTTTCTTTAATTCCAAAAATACATGCTGGGGAAAAAAAAAATACTCTAAACTGTGTTCGCTTTTGTAGTACAGCTTTTCTGAATGTTTTTTTTATGTCTGAAAATTCTAATGCAAATCACCTTACTAACCTAATTCTCTTCATAGCATTGTCTCTGTCTTCTGTAGGCTGCAGAATATGAAGGCCACCCAGCTCTGCAAATTGTCCCAATGGCCTGAGTGCAGCTGGAGGATAAATCAGCTCACAGATAAAGCCCAGATGATCTACAATCTTCATCCAAATTTCCACAGGATTACATTGGTATGGGATCCCTTTTGTGCTCCTGTGTAATTCCTCAGTGACACTTCAGATTGTGCAAATAAAAAAATATCTACCATAAATGTGTGTACTTTACTTTTCCCATAGTTGAATCTAGGGCAGGCAGATGTTCCTTCCTCTCTGGAGATATGCATTCAGATATTTAATAGCAGGCCACCATGGTGCTGCAGGTCACTTCATGCTAGCCCCTCACTCAGCTGCTGCAGGGAAATGACAACATCGTTGTATGAACAAATTTATGACGGAATTCAAAAAGACCATGACAAGTTGATAAAGTCCTACTCACTCCATGACAGTGGAAGTGTTACCTTCATTTTGCTTGCAGTAGAGGAAGTGAAGGAGGAAAAAGCTGGCCTATCCCTAGGGCGCTCACACAGACAAATTCTCACCTGGCTGCCCCCTCACCTGTGTTAAGTCCATGTTGCATCTTCAGACAGGTCTGTTTTGATAAATGATGATGCAAACAATGATGGAATCAAGACAAAGACTTCTGGGTTTGCTAGTGGAGTCAACCTTTAAGAGTCAGATTGCAGCAGGATGTGTCGGTGTCAGTTTGGAAGGGGTGGACAGGTATGTGCCTCATGTTCAGTGACCTTGCTGTGAGAGCATGGGGGTTCTGCCATAGCAGAAGATTAAGCTTTTGAGGCCGGATAAAACTATCTTATCCTTAAACAAATGTTCCTTTCAAAAGCTTAATACAAAGCAGGTCTAGAAAGTCTGCAGCTATAATGATTTCATGTTTTGCTGATCCCAGCCTTTTCTACTGAAAGACTTTTTAGTGGTCCCTAGTGGAAAGTTGAGATCAGCATTTAAATGCAAGTCTATCTTTTTAACGTAAGTCCTCAGCAGCCCAGTAGCTCTCGGTGATACTGAGAATTTATAAATAGTTACGCATAGATACACACACACACACACACACACACATATATATATGTGAAATGCATATCACATTCCTTTATGGCTCAGGACTGTATACTCAGGCTATTTTTTGCAAAAAGAATTGTAATTTCTATTGGCTTTTTTCTCCTTTTCTCTATTAATGAAGATGCAAAAACACTGCCTAATAAGATCATTTTTCTCATTTGAAACACCTCTTTTTGCAGACAGTTAGGGACCAGTTATAGACATTTCCTTATCTCCTTTGAATTTCTACACCTGATGTACTTGCCTTCCTCTCCTAAGTAACAGGGACACGACATGTGTCGAGGGGAATATGAAGCAAACACTGTGTGCTCTTTCTAGCTCTGTGCAGGTAATCCTTACCACCTATGGTAGCATAACAGATATTTTTTACTGTAAACTAGAACCCTCATGAAAGAAAAGCAGAAATCTGAAACATAACTAACATATCAATTTAGTTTCTGCAAATTGTATCTCCTATAACTGTTGTTTTCTTCCTCTTTTCCCTTCTGCAGAAACTCCAAACAGCAAAACTCTTCTAGGCAAAAGGCTAGCAAAATCCTCTTCCCTGTGCTGTGCATTCTGCTGGTCACATCATCTAATGCTGAAGAAATTTTCATTGGAAGGCCTTCTGGAAAAGTTGATCAGCACAGAAAGTTTCATGTTTTAAGGTTAAAAGGGCCACTAGCCTGCTCATTCAGCTCCTTCTATTACTTTGTCTTCTAGAGAAACCTGGCAAAATCAGTCTCAGCCTCCCACAACACAGTACACCAGAAAGGCAGGCTGACTTGGTGCTTCTGCATCTGCGCATCGCAATTTTACTTACCACTGTGCTGGTGAAGCAATGCATGACTGTTAAACCTCATCGAGTAGCGAACATGAAGATCAGGATCCACACCCAGAGCTCCCACACCCTTAAAGTCCTCTGAGGGGCTCCTCCACACCTCGATTAGAAACAGCACATACTGCAGCAGTTTTAATGCATGGAAATTTTTCTTGACCTTATTTTTAGCCCATACTTCACTTGATCCACTAAGACTCTCCGTGCATTTCCCTGGCCCTTCAGTCAGTATATGCCTCCTTTCTCATCTGCTGCCTGCTCTATCTGCCAAATTTCTTGAAGAATCAGTTCAGAGTTGACCATTAAGAGCTCCCTGAGGCTCTTTGTTCTTCCATGCTCTTTACCTGTGGCTGAACACAAGGCATTTAACCTCTCAGCTTTGATTTTTGTCACTTGTAAAATGGGGAAAATAACCTTTAGTACCTGCCATGAAAGAAGTCAATATTTATCATTGATAACCAGAATGTACAACCTAAGATATCGCACTTGGGCCTTCATCTTGCTTCCCTCAAAATCAATGCAAACTTCTCATTTACTCAAGGAGAGCAGCATGCAGCCCTTCCTTCTTTATGAACCTAGAAATTCTGAGATAACTGAGATATTAAAGAGCTGGTAGTCATTGGCTTTTAAATAGACTTCCAGTAATAGCAATGACTTATCACTACTACTGTCTCATAAAAGAACCAGGAGAATTAATTCAATTTTGGTTTTATCAGAGATGTAAACTCTTTTTAAAAAAAAATAAAAATAGCACTTTTGGAGTTGTACCTTATTGCATGCATAAAAGCTGATCCTGTTCACACAGCAGTCACTGAGAGTGTGAACTGGCTTCAATGCAATGAGGATAAGACTTTTATTAAATTTTGTGTTATCCCACAAATTAAATGATTGGAAGGATTTCAATCTAGTGTAATACCAGCCTGTCCAAATCTGGAATCACAGTGGGGTGGTTTTTTTCCAAATCAGTGGATATTGTTACTTATCATTGCTCACCATAAGCTACTTTTTTTTTACAGACAGTAACAACAAAACCAGCTTTTCCACCCCAGGAATTTCTAGTCTGGAAACACAACAGGGACAGAACAAGAAGGCAATAATGTTCAATAGAAGTGAAACAAACACTGTTTAGTTTCAGATTCCTGTTTTGACTTAATTTTAAAGGTTCCAGAAGTATTTTTCTGAGGCACTTTGTGGTAATTCACAAAAGTCTTTCACTTCAGGAAGAATTCAGTCAGAAAAGAAGAAAGGCATGTAGAGGTCAATAATGGAGGTATTTCTAGGAACTATACACTAGACCTGAGTTAGGTGATTTAAGGTACAGCCAGACTATTGTCTGCTTTACAGAAACAGTTAGAGCCTCTGCCTTCAACCAGGATATGAATGTAAAATGTTTGCTGGATAAAATCAAGCATGTTTATGTAAGATCTTAGATAAACTGAAAAGCCACACCATGTCACAGAGCTTATAAAGCTCCTGAGCCTGCCTTGTTTGACACTATCACATTCAGAAGAGAAATGAGCACACCAAATACGCAAAAGGAATAAACGCACTCTGCTTCCTTTGCGCTGAGAGCATCATCCCTCAGCTAGCTTCAGAGATTAAGTCCTGAGTGGTTTGGGGCGACTCCAAGCAGAAGAAGGGGCCAGACCCAGCTGAATTCTCTGCTCCAGAACCAAAATCAAATTCCAGGCCTAGTTCTCTCTGAGATGATAAAATTAACAGTATCCTTTTCGTGGCTCTGTATCCTCAGTGTCTGAAGCGGTGCTGTGCTATTTAAGATGCTTTATCAATAAAAAGCAAAACTGAAGGAAGGTCTTTTTCCCAAACATACGTATTTTTGCTTTTATTTTACAGTGACAACATAAGGGCAGTCAAATTCACCATGGCACCACGGACAGGTAAAAGAAGCTTTCAAATCTCTGATTAAATCAAGCTTCTTTCAATATGAAAAGACCTGAGCATTTTCCTGAAAATATCTTCAGCTTCAAAATGATTGATGTCCCTGTCGAATGGCAAGACAGGAGAGCAATCTGCAAGCAGTTATGTTGGAAGGAGGCAAGGAAGGAGGGAAGAAGGCAAGGAAGGAGGCAAGGAAGGAGGCAAGGAGGCAAGGAGGGAGGGAAGGAAGGA
>VWZZ01001070.1:0-13209 GCA_013399095.1 Psophia crepitans
CTCCCTGCTTCTCACGGGGTAATTAGTTAATTAGCGAGACGAGGGTGGCTGGAGAGGTGAGACACCCCGGTGAGGGAGAGGACCAGCAGCGCAGGGCCCGCGCCTCAGCCGGCGGGTGCTTCGTGCGGGGCGCAGGCCTTGGGGCAGGGGCTGGAAGCTTCCAGAGCAACTCGGCGCCAACGTCTTTAGACTTTCATCAGGGAGCTATGAAATGGGTCCCCAGGGGAGGAGGCAGGACTGCAGCAGGTCTCTGACCCCCTGGCCGGGCGCCCTGGCCCTTGAGAGCGGAGATAAACAGGGAGCAGCAGCTCTTTCCTCTCCACCTCGTGAGGAAAGACCTCGCTTCCGCCGCGCTTGTCCCCCCGCTGTCCCCGGCTCCCCCAGCACAGCCCGGGGCGGCCTCCGGCTGATGGTGTTTGCCAGGCACGGGGTGCAGAAAGGTGACGTTTGGGGTGTCCATCCCCCCCCCACCAGGTGCTTTCCCGTGGCAGACGGGGTTTGTGGCTGCAGGCGTTGGCTCTCCCCGGCCTTCACGTCGTCTTTGATGCAGGTCGAGGTACAAGGGCCGGGCTGGACGCCGACAGCTCGGCCCGTCTCACGCCTGCCGCCTCCTCAGCCGACACCAGGCTGGGGGTGTCCCCGTCAGGGCCACGGCGGCCGCCACGGGGGGGACCAGGCTGTCTCCGAGGCACTCGTCCCTCCGTGGGGGGGTGTAATTTCCTCTCCTGCGTCTTATCGCTTGGAACAAATCTGTCCAGAGAGACTTGCCAAAACCCTTTGGCTTTCCAGAGGCGGAAGGAAGCGTGCAATGCGGATTACCTCCGCCTCCACGTGGAGGCCGTGCGGGCGGTTCGCCTGGCGGGCCGGAGGCCGGGAGGGCTCGGGGGCTGCGGGGCCCGTGTGCCCCAGCACCCCGCGAGCCAAAGGAGCCCCAGGCGGGTTCGCGACCTGTTATCTTGGAGGCCTTCAAGGCAGTTAGATCGAAATGTCGTAACGCCGCTGCAGGTGTTAATTGCGCTCCCTGAGATTAATCCAGGTCTAGTCCAAGGACTTCTCCTGGCTTTGGGGACAACACGTGAGCTGGCTGTGGTGAATAACACCATTATCTTTGTTTGCACGGGTGTTTCAGTGCCAAACCCTTTAATGCAGCAGCTCACGCTTGTGGCCCGCGGCGGCTGGGGGGCTGCTCTGGTACCTGCCACGCTGGGCTGCGGGACAGCCCCTGCGTCGGGGTCGCCAGACCCGTGAAGTGGAAATGTCACCCGCAGCAAGTTCCCGGGGAACTGCTCAGCGCCCAGCCGGCCGCGGGACTTGTTCCAGCAGCAGCTCAGGGTTTTAAAGCCAAACTAGTCGCTTGAAGTCTGAGGGAAGCCACCCATCTGCGCCTACCTTAGTTGAGCTCCCCTGGTTCCCTGCCATGGGTGAGGGTTTCGCCGGACGCCTGCGCTGTGGGTGGGCTCGGGGAAGCTGAACCTCACGCTGGCCCTGCCCGGCTCAGGTCTCCTGGCTGGGGACGGTCCCGCTTGGCGGCTGGAGGTGCCTGCACCACAAATGCTCCTTCCCATGGGCTTGTCACCACCCTTGGGAGGTTCCCGGTGAGGGCACATGGCGTGGCCGCCCCACCCGTGCTCAGGACATCCCTCAGCTGCTCCCACCCTGCCGGGGCACCCAGCGCTCACCCTGCCGGGGGGTGTGGGGTGCGGAGCGGGGTCCCCGAGTCACCCCGCAGACGGGGGATGCTTCACTAGGTGGCAGTCTCTGCTCAAGCAAAGGGACTGGCACCAATCCAGGCTGTACTGGGAGGACTGGTTTCTGCCCAGTGCCGCCTGCTGGCTGGTTGCCCTGCAAGGCCAGACTCCAAGCTACCCCTGCTTCCCCTCCCCAGGGCTCCCCTGCCAGCTCCCTGCGAGTTTGGGTCACTCTGGGGTGGTTTCCACACAGTTTTTCCTGAGTACATCAGGGCTCAGCAAGGGCAGAGGTGCCGGTGGCCGTGGGTGAGCGGAGCAGGGCCAGCTGCCATCAGCTCAAGGTAGCCAAGATAACGCTTGTGTGTTGCCCTGACCAAGCAGCCATCGGCTCTTCCTTTACTTCAGATCTGGGTAGGACAGATGCCCAGATTTTTATATTAAAACCAGTGCTATAGGGGTATTCTTGATTCTCCCCATGTGCTCATCAGGTTCTTGGAGCTGGGGCTGCTGAGGGAAAAAAATTCTCCCATGCCCAGACATCATCGCTCTTGGTGGTGTGAGAGGGTGTTTGTAAGAGCTCGGGGGAACCTGCGGCCTCTGGGGCCCAGGCAGGGCGCTGGGCACGGCGCAGGGGCAGGAAGGCCGTAGGAAACACCGTCCTTTCTCGCAGAGCCTGCAGCAGTCACGCTCCAGCAGCCCCGTCGTGATCCTTCGGGATGCGCAGACCGCCCCGAAAGCATCGCCCGCTGGCGGGCTCAAGCCTGAGACCATCCGGCTCATCACCAAGGACTTCATCCGTGACCTCGTGTAAGTCCATGCCTGAGCGGCAGCTCAAGGAGCTTTCAGGTCCCTGCCTGCCTGTCACCGCGCCGTCACGGTGCACAGAGCTTGTCCCGCCGTTTGCCGGGACGTCCCAGGGGAGAAGGGACAGGCAGCAGCACTCCGGTACGCCTGGCTGGGGCAGCCATGGGGCCGGGGCGCACTGGGTGTTTTACAGAGGCGCTGAATCAGCACGAGAACTGGCGAAAGGCAGCACGAAACCTTCTCAGCGGCCAGGAAAGCTCCTTCTGGGCTGAAGAGCCTGCCGTCGTGCACCAAACGCTGCCTCCCGTGCCCCCACACTGAAAGCCTCATGTCAGAGAGGCAGCGGAGCATCACCGGCAGCCCCTGCGCCCCGGGAGCCGTGTGTTTCTCTGCAGGGATGGTTTATAAGCAAGGCTGAACTGTAAGAACCCTGGCCCTAATTAGCACACCTTGCTAAAAGCCTGCAGCACACACAGAACGGGCCATTATCCCGGGCAGCTCCAATTTAGCCTCATTTTGACCTCCCTGAATTTTCCTTCTAGTTGTTGTTTGGCCGAGCTTCATTTTTTGTTTCCTGTTTGGAACCTCCGCGTAATTCCCGTACACCCTGTAAAACACAACACCCGCCCTGCAGAGGGTTTGGGGTTTGTGGAGAGAGAACCAGCACAGAGGCACCGGTTGAGGCTCTCGGGGCCGGTTGAGGCTCTCGGGGCCGGTTCAGGCTTTCGGGGCCGGTTCAGGCTCTCGGGGCTGGTTCAGGCTTTTGGGGCCGGTTCAGGCTCTCGGGGCCGGTTCAGGCTCTCGGGGCCGGTTCAGGCTCTCGGGGCCGGTACTTGTTTTTATACCTTCACGTTCTTATTCGACCCCGCAGCCGAAGCTGGGGGCCCATTTGCAGCAGTGTCGCAGAGCCGCAGCTCCAGCTGAAGCCAATGGAAACTGTTTGTGCTGGTTTAATTCCTGAAAATCAGGCCCTAGACATCCCAGGCTGGTCACCCAAACACTGGGACAACTAAAGCAGTGGCCACTGTGTCACTGCATTTATTAGTGCCGTTGTGACCATTAGCCATTCTTTAAAGCGTCCTGGAATCCGATGCTGTGATGCAGCTCTCGAACGATCATTATGCAGGTATCTGTTCATATTCACAAGGGTGGATGAAAGGTGACACACAATAATAATGAGTAAATTCTTAGTCCTGGACATCTTCAAAGTGCTCCATGCATTTGGTTAATGTACGCTCCTACCCCACACGCGTCACCATGGCAGCTGAGTAATACGGAGAGTAATTAACTCCTTACAACTCCCCTGGAAAACAGCCCCGTATTATTATCCACATTTTTACAAGTGGGGAAATGGGGGCACCAAGAGCTTGGGTGATTTCCTCTAAACCACAGCGTGAGTCACGGGCAGAGTGTGTGGCTCTGCAGGACACTGGCGATGGCTGGAGGGACACCTGCCAGCACTGGGAGGGGAGAGGATGCGCCGTGTTTGGGCAGCGTGATGGTTCCTTGGCTTGTGCCGGGTGGATTCCCAGGGCAGCGGAGGCTGAGCTGCGCCGTGCAGATCTGGAGCCGGAGCCAGAGCGAAAGGACAGCTTCTGCTCCCCAAAACCTGCCCGCACGGAGCAGAGGCTTCAGTCCGACACGCAGGAGTGGCAGCGGTCGGTCTCGGGGCAGGGAGCAGCAGCGTGTCCTGCTGGAGCAAGGGTCGGGGCATCGGTCAAGATTTTCTCAGATGAGGGCTGGGAAAGTCAAGTTGTGCCAAAATACTTCCAGCGTTTTTGTACCAGGGCTGAGCAGGCCCACGCCGAACGTTTTGGGCTTTTCCCGGGAGACCCTGGCCGCCCTGCTGAGCACCCTGTCCCCGTGCATCGCAGCAGGGCGCTGCTTTCACTGCGCTTTCCGTTTCTTCCTCCCCCTGACCGGGAGAGTCGGGTCCCCGCAGCTCGGGCGCTTCCTGCATTGCTCTTGGGTGACTCCTGGTCACGGAGCGGCTCCTGCCGCCCCTGGTGTGGGCAGCCCGGGCAGGTCCCGCGGCCAGGCAGGAGGCCAGCGGGGCAGGGGCTGGGGGGAGCTGTCGGAGACGGTGCCACTGACTGCTCTCTCTCTGTGTCCCGCTCCCCGTGCCACCAGCGTCCCGGCGGAGAAGCCGGCAGCATCCCTCGTTATCGGCCGGGAGGATTTCCAGCGCATTAAAGAAGCAGCTCGAGTCCTGACCAAGGAGGAGCGTGAGGCCAAGCTGGCAGCCCTCAAAGCGGAGAAGGAAGCTGCTCTCGTAGGGATTTCCCCTCCTGCCCCGTCTTTCCCTGCTTGCTGACAGGTCTCGGGCTGCGGGTGGGGCTGGATGCGCCCAGGTAGCGCCAACGGTGTGGGTCCGATCACACCCGGCGGGGCTGTCCCCGGAGCTCTGCTGGGGGTCACCCCCTCCACCCCGCTTTCGCCCACGTCTCGGTGTGCCCCGCGCTGCCGCGGCAGCACGCAGGGGAGGCGGCACGACCGTGTGCCTCGGGCCTCCTCTGATCCCCAGAGCCCAGGAAGGGCCGCGCAGCACCCCCAGGTTCGCCCGGTCCGTGGGTGGGGAGGAACCCCCCGTTGGTCGCATCCAGCAGTTCCGCGCCGGTTGCTTCCCCGGCCCACGGTGACCCTGGAGGCTGTGACGAAAGCTCTGTGCTGCACCCTGCATAGGGAGGGGGGGTGTCGTGCTGCACCCTGCAAAGGGAGGGGGGTGTCACCTTGAGAGGGACCTTGGAAGGAGCGACCCGGTCCCCGTGCCACGGCTGGAGGAGCCTGAGCACCCCCTCAGCTCCGTGCCAGCGACGCGGCGCGGTGCAGCGTGGCCCTCGAGAGCCGGGCTGCCGCGCAGCACCCTCGGGCAGGCTCAGCCTTGCGGGGCTGCCCCAGGGGGGCACCCGGTTTTCGGCAGCCCTGCCTGTCCCCTCAGGAGGCAGCGAGCGAGCGCAGGAACGCGGCGAAGCGAAGGGCCACGCCGCAGCAGCGGCCGGGGCAGCTGGGCGAGCTGGAGGAGGCGGCGCGGGAGCGGGCCCAGAGCCTGCTGCGGCGGGCGAGCAGGATGCGTGCGGAGCAGGAAGACGAGATGAAGGAGTTCAGCGAGGTGGGGACGGGGGCTCCCCTGCGTCACCCCCTCCCACAGGACCTTCTGGGCTGCCAGCTCGGGGGGCTTTGCCTAGCCGCTGGAAACCCAAGCCCTGCTCTGCATCTCGCTACCCAGGGCCTTCCTCTCCGTCCCTTTCCCCCTCCTCATCTGTGTGTCTGCCCCTGCTGCCGCTGCCGGGTCTGGTCAGAGACCTGTTGTCCCCACAGCTGATCCTTGGTGCCAAGTGCCACATGATCCGCGACATGCAGATCCTCGAGAAGCAGATCATCGCAAAAGAGCTGGAGGAAGAAGAGAAGCGCCTGGACACCATGATGGAGGTGGAGAGGAAAAAGGCCGACGAGATGCAGGAGGAGCTGGAGCGCAGGAGGAAGCAGGAGCTCATCAGGTTTGCAGAAGGGTCCCTCTTCCCCACGGAAGCCTCCGTCCTCTTCCCAGACCCTGTGCCGGAGCTGCGGTAGCCTCCGGCTGCTGGTTTCACCCTGCAGCACGCCCCCCCGTCGCAGTGCCCACAGCAGGGCGCACGAAACGGCCCACGCTCCACCTGACAACTGTGCCAGCATCTCTGCGTCTGGGAGCGGGATGGGGCTGGAGGGAGCCCTTCCGCTCTCTTCTTCCCAGAGGGAGGCAGGAGCTTGTGAAGCAGATAGCGCAGAACGCGGAGGAGCGGGCAATGAGAGCGGAGCAGCGGGACCAGGAGGCTCAGGAGATGCTGCAGTACCTGGAACAGCTGAAGGTGGAAGAGCTGAAGGTGCGAGCGGTGACCCGCCGGGGAGCGTGGGGGGCTGGAGTTGGAAGGGTGGCCCAGAGCTGGGTAGGTCGGACTCGGTGTCTGGAGACAGCAGCCGGCAGAACCGAAGCTCTTGGGGAAGTTGAGGCATCCTCAGAAAGTGCCCCGGGCCGCCGAGCCCTCCCTGGCCCCGAGTGTGCACACGGCGGGGGGGGAACAGGGGGGGCGCTCGCCCCCTCGCCTTGGACCCCCCGCGCTGTTTTCAGGACTTGGAGCGGAGAAAGGAGCAACAGAAGAAAATCCAGGCTGAGATTAAACGCATCAACGATGAGAACCAGAGGCACAAGGAGGAGCAGCGGGAGCAGGAGAGGATGGCAGACGAGCGGGTGCTCGAGTACCAGAGGCAGAAAATGGTACCGGCACGGCGCGTGCGTGGCGCTGGCACAGGTTCGGCAGGCGGCAGAGGGGCTGCCGGGAGCTGCCACGAGGCTCTGTCCCACGCAGGAGCGTGAGGCCGAGCTCGAAGCCGAGCAGGAGCGAATCCGTTGGGAGAAGGAGAAGGAGGTGGCACGCTTGAGGGCCATGCAAGAGAGGGCCCAGGACCACCAGGCAGAGAAGGTGAGCAGCTCGCTGACACGCCATGTGCTCCTCTGCTGGCTCCCTCCCACCTTCCTCATCACCACCCCGGCCAAGTGGAAGCTCCCCTGGATGCGGTGGGTCTTCTGCAGTGCTGCAGGTCTGGCCCAGCACCCGGAGCCAGGAGATGTCCTGGAGCAGCGCTGGCCACGGCGCTGGTGGGGAGGCAAAGCCACGGTCCAGTGCTTCCGCAGCCCCCCTTCGGCAGGCCGCGCTGAGGGCCAAGCGCAGCCAAGAGGCTGCGGAGCGAGAGTGGCGGCGTGCGGAGAAGGAGGCGGCGCGGAGGAAGGCTGAGATGGAGCAGATGCTGCGGCAGAGCCGTCTGGAGCAGGTCGCCCAGCGGGAGCGCAGCATGGCCGTGCAGGTGCAGCGGGACCGCCACGAGTTCGAGAGGGTCCTCAGGTGAGAGGGACGCTGCTAGGAGCTCGCCGGTGAGGTGGCCAGGCCCTGCCCTGCGAAACGGGGCCGAGGGACGGGCGACACGGTGCCGGGGGGGCTGCCAGGGGGAGGTGAGCACAGCCGGCGGCTCTGGCGCTGGCCGGGGCCGCGGCAGGACCCTTCACCCGCCCCGAGCTCTCCCACAGGGCCCAGCGGGAGCAGATGGAGAAGGAGAAGGCGGAGGAAGCACGCAGGGCAGGCCTGCAGCGCGCCCACGCCGACGCTGTCCGGCGGCAGATGCGGGAGCGCCAGCAGCAGCTGGCACTGGAGCGAGTGGCCGCCTTCGAGGAGTGCCGGCGGCTGGAGGACGAGGCCCGCCGGCGCAGCCAGCGCATCGCCCAGCTCAAGCAGCAGAAGATGCAGGAGCTCAGGTGATGTGCTGCCAGCGGCCGCTTCCTTCTATGGCTCCCTGCGTGTCCCCGAGTCCTTCTGGGCTTCCCACCATCTCCTGGGCCACCTCAGAGGTTCCTCTGCGTGCTCCTCAAACAGGACCCACGGCAGGAGCACGCTCTTAAAGCCTGGCTGCGGTGGAGCACAGGGTGCCTGACGATTTCTCTCCCCTGCAGAGCCTCCGGCATCCCCGAGAAGTACTGCGCCCGCGTGGAGCGGAGGGCCCTGGCCCGAGCAAGCGCAGCCCCCGGCCGGGCTCAGCCCCGTGAGGAGCGGAGCTCCGGTTCCCCAGCGACCTAGGGGTTCCGTTTTCTTAGGCTGAGTTTTCTATGAACAGAGATGTTTCTGGAGCAGATGGCGTCTTTCATCCTTCTGGGTTTGCGGGCCCGGAGCTGCCCTTGGGGCTGGAGTAGCCCAAAGGCTCGTTGCCCAACCTGCCCCATGCCCGGGACAGAGGTTGCCCCTTGCCCACCTCCCCACATCCACTGGGAGAGAGATGTCAGAGGTGGCCCGTGTCCTCAGAGGGGCCAGGTAGGGTCCCCAGGAGCCAGGCGGGCTCTTCAGGCACACAGCCCTGGCAGTGCCACCTTCTCACCGAGGTGTCACCTCCAGGCCCTGCAGCGGTGGCCTTCTTCAGCAGCAAACAAAGAGGCTGGGGCATGATGCAAACCCTGAAAACCCATTTGGACTGGGACTGGCGGCTTCAGAGGGCTGGGATCCCGCAGGAGTGGCTCTGATTAATTGTCAGAGCAGCTGAAAAATAAGGAGAGCCAGCAAAGGCGAGACTGCCCAGGGCAGGGGGACAGCTCTGCTGCGAGCCCTGAGCCCGCTCCGGGCTGGGTAACCAGGGAGGGCAAAATGCTGCAGCTTCTTGTTGCCTCTGCCCTGTCCCTCCTCCAGCAGCGCTGCGTCCCCGTGCCGTGACAGAGCCAGGCGCCGCGGGGCCGCGCCGTCCCTCTCGGGGCCGAGAGGCATTGCTGGCGCTGCCGGGCACCTGCCACCCACCCCTCAGCAAGCTGCTCGCCGTCACCGAGCTCTCCGGACCCCCCTGGGGCATCTGTGGCGCTCCCCGGTCCCCCACAGCCACGCACCGGCCGTGACACCCTTGGTCACCGCCTCGGCCAAGCTCGTTCTAGGCCAGGCTCAGCCCAGAGGCTTCCAAAGCCGCCGTGTCGGCCATGCCGAGGGGCCTGGGACCACCGGCGGGTGGCCAGCCGGGGCGGAGCGGCTCCCCCACCCTTCCTGGGTGAGCAGGGCTCCCTGCGCCGAGGAACGCGGGAGTCACCGGCCAAGGAGCCAGCACCGCGCCGGCACGGAGCCCCGAGCCCTGGTGAGCCACGGCTCTGTCACAGCGGGAACGGCCCCGGCAGGCGGCACCCCTCGCCGCGTCGGTGCTGCCCCAGGGCCAGGCTGCGCACGGGGGCCCCGAAATCACAGACGCGGCGAAGCACGTGCCAGGCTGGGCCCCAGCGCCCAGCACGGGGCCGGTAAGGGTTAACTGGCCACGGTGAGCTCAGCTCCGGGCCAGTAAATGGAGCAGCTCTTGGCCCCGGGGAGTGTTTGGGACTGGCTGGGCGGTGCTGCCGAGCTGGCTGGGGCAGTCGCGGTCTGGAAAGCACCAGCATGGCCGAGCTGTGCCGCGGGGCACTGCACGGGCGAGCTGGACGTGGGGCCTGACCCGGCCCACGGCACCAAGGCAGCCCAGGGTGGGGGCTCCGCCGGCTCGGCCCCTCTGAGGGCCACCGCCGCTTGGCGGGGGCTTCCCCCAGAGCTGAGCAGCGCCAGCGTGGCCCCCCACACCACGGTCAAAGCATCCCTGTCCCTGCGGCTCTGTCCCACTGCCCAGCATCCCTGTCCCCAAATCTTCCGTCTGCTGCAGCACAGCCTTGTCCCTAACTCCTCCGTCCCACCACTGAGCAGCCCTGGCCCAGCTCGTGCCCTCGGATCCCAGCAGGTTTCGGCCCCTCTCTTCCTCACCTCTGGCTGCCCCAACCGCATCGTACGGCCCCCGCGCTGTGCTGAGCGTGGCGCGGGGTGTGCTGCCCCGCTGCCACCACGCCACCGTGTCCCCGTGCAGTGGCCGTGGCCGGGAGCACCGGCCAGGCTGTATCTCAGCAGTGCCACCAGCACCAGCGTGGGCTCGGGGGGTGCCACGGTCCTCACATGCCCCCGTACCCGCTCACTGAGGGGGCAGGACCAGAGGAGGGTTCTGCAGGAGCTTAAGCCCATGGTCAAACCACACCTTAAAGCTCTTCCAATTGCCCTGAGTCCTGCCCCAAGACCAAAATCCTTTTGGGACCTGCGTGGGGCCATGCTGGCACTGTCATGCAGCTGCAGTGCTTGGCCATGCTCGGGCTGCTCCCGCAGGGTCCCAGGCAGCCTTTTCCCACCAGCCACACTCACGCCACCAGTGCCCACACCAGGGTACCAGCCACGGGCACCACGGTGTCCGCAGCCCCCCCCAGTCCCTCCTCTGGGTGCCCTGGCGCAGGACGGTGCCCCTGCCCGCGGTGGTCCCTGGCCCAGGTCTGGCTGGATGGGGGCCGTAGCACAGCGATGCTTAATTAGCAGGTAGGGAGTGGAGCAGGGCGGCATCGCTCACGCACAGCTTGGAGCCACTCAGTCATCCCAAAGGCATCCGCCCCACAGGGAGGAGCGCCCCAGCCCAGCATGTAAAAGCAGCCCCGCACCGCCAGCTGCCCTGTCGCCTCGGAGCCTCCTCTGCTCCCACTCCTCCTCACCGCCCGGCACGGCTGCAGCGTCATGGCAGGGCACGGCGCCAGCCTGCTCCTGCTCCTGGGTCTCATGCCAGGTAGGCGCTGATGGATTCCCCGCACTTGGACCTGCACTGATGCCACCGAGGATGGCGGGGTCCCTGCCGGGCAACGGAACACCCCAGGGTGCTGGATGCACCCCATGGTCAGCAGAGCACCCGCAGCTGGGACTGGTCCTGCCCCGACACCCGCCTGCGTTGGCCAGACCGGGGCGGGTGGCATTGAGCCCATCATGTCCCTTTGTCCCTGACGCAGCTTCACGGGACCCGGCAGGTGCCAGCCCTGACGGGTGCTCAGCCCCGTTGGGACACCCAGCCCCTGCGGGTGCCTGACCCTGGCAGATGGGTCCCTGCCCCATCCCTGCTCCCCGTGGATGGGGTGCTGCAGGACACGGGCTCGAGGTGCAGCGGGGCACGGGTTTGGGATGCTCCCGTGCTCCCCAGCCGGTGCGATGGGTGACGTTCTCTCCCCAGCTCTCCTCCTGGCCGTCAGGATCAACAGCAAGGGCCGGGAGGTGCTGTACCTGGCCAAGGGCGACTCGGTGAAGCTCGGCTGCCCTTATGTCCTCGAGCCCGAAGACAACGGTCCCCAGGGCGTGGGCATCGAGTGGATCCAGATCACGCCTGAGCGGACTGGCCCAGAGAATGTGGTGAGTGTCACTCGTGCGGGCAGCTGCCATCCCACCATGCAGGCAGGGCAGGCAGGGCTGCAACGGACCAGACAGAGCCCAGACGAGCAGGCAGAGCCAGGCGGGCCAGGCAAGGTCTGGCAGGGCAAGGGAAGGTCCAGGTAGGGCAGGCAGGGCCGGGCAGGGTCTGGGACAGTTGGGCTGGGAAGGAGCAGGCAGGGTCTGGCAGGGCAGGGAAGGAGCGGGCAGGGTCTGGCAGGGCAGAGAAGGAGCGGGCAGGGCAGGCAGGGGCAGGCAGGCACTGGGACTGCACCTCCCTCCCCAGCTAGCAGCCCCGGGTCCCCCAGCCTGACCAGCCTNCCTGTCCTACCATGACCATCACGTCAACTACGGCAGCGGCTCAGGCCTGCAGGACCGGGTGGCCTTCGTGCAGAACGACCCCAGCCAGTACGACGCCTCCATCCGCCTGGCCGACCTGCAGGTCTCCGACACCGGCACCTACCAGTGCCGGGTGAAGAAAAACACTGTGGCCGTGCACGAAGTCATCGTCACTGTGCAAGGTGAGCCCCAAGCTCCCACGTCCCCTTCCTGGGCGCCCCCGGTGGCCCTGGCAGTGACAGTGTCCCTCTCCCCGCAGAGAAGCCAGTCACCCCACAGTGCTGGACCGAGGGGGAGCTGATAGAGGGGAGCAGCATCCTGCTGCGGTGCTACAGCCGGGGGGGCACCTCCCCGCTTGCCTACCAGTGGGCCAAGCTGGCTGACGGCTACGGCGGGGGACGCCTGCCCTCCGGCACCATCCAAGGTGGGTGCTGGAGGGGCTGTGCCCACCCAGAGGAAGAAAGGGATACCTGGCACGGGGGGTGCTCGTGGGTGGGGGGGTCCCTGTATGTGCGCCCATGTCCGAGGGCGCGGGTGCCGTCAGGGGTGCCGTGGTGGGGCTGATGGGGCCACCTCTCCCCACCGCAGGACGTGCTCCTGGCGACCTGTTGATCCGCAGCCTGTCGGAGGTGCACAGCGGTGTCTACCAGTGCCGCGTCACCAACCGTGTGGGCTACTCCGTGTGCCAGCTCAACCTCAGCCTCAGGCCACGTAAGTGCCACCACGGGGCTGACGGCACGAGCAGGGTGCTGCCAGGGACTGGCTCTGCATCTCAGGGTGCCGGCGGGGCCACGGTGACCAGTGGGCAGCCGGTGGGGAGGCCGGCGGTGACAGGCTGTGCTCCTGCGGCAGGAGGAAGGCAAGCGGGCATCATCGTGGGCTCCATCCTGGGCTCCCTCCTGCTCCTCAGCCTGCTGGGGCTCCTCATCTGGGCGCTGATCGGCCGCTACCGGCAGAAGGAGTGCCAGCGGACCTGCAGCGACTGCCGGTGAGGGGCACGGGGGCACGGGGCGGGCACAGGGCCAGCAGGCGCCAGTGGGTGCCACTGGGCACTGATGGGCACTCCTGGGGACCGATGGGCAGCACTGGGTACCACGGGGGACCGATGGGCACGCTGCCACCGGGCACTGCTGGCCACCGTGGGTCAGCCATGGGCACCACCCAACAACGGTGGGGACAGATGGGCCGTGACAGGCACCAGTGGGTGCTGACAGGCACCGCTGGGAACTGCCAGGTACCACTGGACCCTGGTGGGTGCCGTTGGGCACGGACGGGGGTTGGTCAGCGGCACCCGGCACTGTCTGGCACCGATGGAAACCAGGAGGGTGCCGGTAGGTGCCACCAGGCGCCGCTGAGCACCTGCAGGCACCGAGAGGTGCCACCAGGCACCAAGGGGTGCTGATGGCACCCATCAGGGTCAACCGCTGATGGGTGCTGCCGGGGCTCCCCTCTGCCCACAGGAGCAGCACAGGCGGCACCATGACCCGGACCTGCAACGTCTGCGCCCACCACAGCTACTCGCCCCACGGCATCAGCTACATGCAGTGCCAGCACGGCGACGGCGACGAGCGGGCGGCTGCCCTCATGTGCAACGAGGGCATCCGGCACCAAGTCGCCTGCCCGGCGCTGTAACC
>VWZZ01001074.1:6636-17598 GCA_013399095.1 Psophia crepitans
TGGGGCCTCCAGCTTCCTCCCGAGGGGGAGCCAAGGGGCAGGCGCTGATCTCCTCCCTCTGGGGCCCAGCGACAGAACCCCAGGGACCGGCCTGGAGCTGCCCCAGGGGAGGGTTAGGGTGGGGATCAGGAGAAGGTTCTTCCCCCAAAGGATGGTGAGGCCCTGGCACAGGCTCCCCAGGGCAGTGGTCACCACACTGAGCTGGGCTGAGTTCAAGCAGCATCTGACCAACGCTCTCAGTCATCTGCTGTGATGGGGCTGGGCCTGTGTGGGGCCAGGGGTTGGACTTGATGGTCCTTATGGGTCACTTCCAGCTCGGGAGATTCTGTGATTATATGATCTAAGTAGAAGAAGGAAAGAGGAAAGGACTGGCATCACAACTGTGGGACAATAAGGAGAAAAGCAAATTGGAGAAGCTACTGGGAGAGTAACACAGGCAGGAAATCTGAAAAGGAGTCCTGAAACCCACGGTGTGAAGAAAGTTTTGTATTTTCTTCAATGTCTAGAGGATATTGGATTAAGTGAAATGCTAGATTGATCTAGGCTGGAAACTTATTTATGGGAAGGAGGAGAAATTGGTTGTACTGAAAGATTTTGAAAGCTCAAATTGGAGGAAGATGCATCTTGGAAGGTGTCACTGGGGGTGGTGTAAACAATTTCAGTGGAGTGGTGCAGAACTGCAATTACAGAGTATTTAAGAGAAGAGAGAGGGAATTAGGAGAGCCAGAGTAAACTGCAGATTTGAAAAAAAATTGCTTTAAGACAGGAAGAGGGCAGTAATTTCTGCAAATGAGATCTACTGTGTTTGGAGCAGTGTGTATTGAGAGAGAAAATAAGGCTCTTCATCCTATTAGCAAGGCTCTGCTTTTCAGGAAAGCGTTTGGCTGCTAGGGCCTGTATTTGTTTTTCCTGCCTTACCTTCAGTAAGAGGAATGAAGGAATAGTTAAAATTGTTCATCTCTGTTGGAATTATATATTTTTTTGGACTATAGCTGAAATACTCTGTTGTCAATACATACAGTTTTTGGAGGAAAGCTAACCAAAAGGTGAGTTTCTAACAGTGACGGCTGAAGCAGTATGGGCTTTCAGAGGTAATTCCACTGGCAGGAATTTCTGTGAGATCTTTTTGTTCCCGCCTTGATGCCTGATGGTCTTTCAGTGAAGGCAAACTGACGTATCAGAGTTTTCTGTCAAGTGCACAAAAAGAAAGAAATAGAAAAATTATACATAGGTGTATTTTTTCCCACGTTGGCCTGTCATGATGCTGGGTGCTAATTGAAAGGGTGGGATGTGCAGTATTTTGAGGCAAAAATGTGATTTTGAAGTTAATGATGTTTCTTCTTGGTAGGCTATTGGGAAAAACATAGGTAGGTCTATTGCAGTCACTGGAAACAGGGCAAAGGGAACCCTGGGAGGATGTCTAATTATCCACCTGTCTGAGGGCCAGATAATTAACCTATTTAAAGAAAACCACCAGTAGTTTTATGATAAGAGAATCTCTCGCAGAATGCAGCAGTTGTCTTTAGAAAGTTTTTTCTTAAGGCTTAAGCTAGATCTTTTATTGTTTTCATTTAACTTCTTTGATTTCTTGTCCCGTTCTCGTTAGTTACATAGAACAATTTTAGAATAGAATAGAATAGAATAGAATAGAATAGAATAGACTAGAATAGAATAGAATCTATATCCTCCCTTCTTTTTTTTTTTTTTCTTCTTGATTAAATCGCTGTAGTGTGGGGTTTATTACTGGTTTCAGACCTGATATTTAGATATCTGCATACAGGTATGTCTGCGCACCGTGGGTGTGTGAGCTCCTGTTATATTTCACGCAGGTAAAGCCCCAGAGGGAAGCTAAACTAATGGCTGGGGAGAGCAAGGGAGACAAAATTTGTCGGTAAGTTTTTTAGGAAGAAGTATTGATTTTAACAACTGAATTGCCTTATTTGGTATGTCACAGATGTGTATCTGATGCAAAGATGGGACAGGACAGATACAAGTTCAATGACTTACAATTTGCCAAACAATCCCACCCGACCATCTCGTCAGGCATTAGGCTGCTCTCCAAAGACCTTTGATAAATGTGGATCTTAAAGTAGCACTTTAAAACTCCGGGGCTTTCTTAGCCTCAGAAACAAAGCGTGACTCTCTGCCAGATTGAGGAAGAGTATTTTTCCCCTTTTTTAGCCAAGTGAACTTGATCCCTGAATCACACCTTTGGGAAGATTGTATTGCTAACTCTCAGATCACAACTTAGCCCCAAAACATCTGGGACTCTCTAATTGAATCTCTCATCAAGAAAACAGTACTATCCATACACTTATAAAATTATATGTGTAGGGAAGTTTGGTTTTTTTTTTACCAGATAATCTACTTTGCTCGTTAATGTAATGCAAATGCTTTAAAAAAACTGGCATTTTGCCTTGGCAAATAGCTTGAAGATAAAAGAAAGTTTATTCCAGTAATTCTCCTCATATGAATTCTCGTCATTTAGAATATCTTGAATGAAGTTCCAGATATAATTTACCGTCCTAAAGTCTTGCAACATATGAAAAATTTTTCCACCAAAGTTACCTGTTAACGCCGAGCCATTTCTCCTATGACTGCCACAACAAGAACTTGTGCTTTTGAATTAACAGATGACATCACCGGCATCTACGGATGTGTGGAGATGGCTGAAGATTTTTTGTGTGTTAGCTGGGATCAGATTTAGTATTAATTTTCTGCTCATTTTTAATAGTGGTGGAATTGATAAGAGCTGGTTGTTTTCAGGCTGGAGTTTAGGAAGTGAAAACGTGCATGGCTTCCGCGTGTGATCGTAATTCACATCTATACGTCTCCTGCTCCTGGCATCTTCCCATGATTCTCGGGAGGAGAGAAGGAAAACATATTATTTTAAGGAGTATTTGGTGCTTATTAAAATTGCACATACGCCCGCCTTCAAAAGAATCTTGATTTACTGCAGGTTGTTCATGTGTCGCATGCGGACATTTTTAGAGAACAGATTTCTTATCGCTTGTGAACAGTGAACGGCTGCCCGTGCTCCACGATCAGTGAGCAACAACGTTATATCCCTCGTAAAAGGTAGGAAACCATGAAATCTATAAGCCGGTTTGGCAGAGGAAGAGGTTGTTGGTGCCAAGATTTGGTTACTGACCCACAGTTTCCTGTTTTTAAATATATTAATTGATTCGCAAAGAGCATCTTTTGGAAAACAAGAACTCAGACAGACTGGCACGGGCTGGAGCTCCGCCAAGGCTGCTCGGGAAGGTTGCCATGCTGGGAGTGAGCGAGCGAGAGAGCGAGCGAGCGAGAGAGCCGAGGAAAGAAAAAAAAGGCAAGACTTGGCACGGCTCAGTCAAATCAGCTTCTTTTGTCTGCTTTCTCGGCTTGAGCTTCAGGAAAGAAAACCGTCCTGGGGTACAGAAAAACTCAGAACTTTTTGGTTTTCAAACTTAGATAGCTTTTTAAGTCTCTTGGGCTGTTTGAAAGTGGTGGTACATTAAATGATGTTCAGTTAGCAGCGATAAGAGAAATAAAAGACTTCTCTAATGAAGCCTCCACAATGTCAGTTTATACTTAGGGGAAATACGATATTTGATTTTTTTTTTATTTTTTTTTGTATGTCTGATTAAACAGTAAGGGAGCCGAGAACTTGGAGGATTACAGTGGGAATACCTAAATAAAAGGGAGATTTTTCCTTTTTTGCAACAACAAAAAAGTTTTCATCGACATGAATATGCTTTAAAACCAAACCTGACCTCCTTCGGAATATGTTCAGAATGGGAATTTCAGCGTTTCTCTCATATGTGCTACAGATACGAACTTTTAATGGAACCTCCTTAAAGATTTCATCTGACCCAGCAACGAAGTAAGAGTAGAGAGAAAGTTGTGGCATCTTAACATAAAAGTAAGTATGTTCTTAAAGCAACGATATTTATTTTTGCTGCTTCGTGCTGTCCTAGCTCCATCTCCCAGCTATTAGTCACAACACTGAAGACCAGCAGGGCAAGCCGAAGACACCCAGACTACGCCTGAAGGGCGAAAAAAGAAATGAGACCGTGGTTATTTTGCTACTGCTCTAAAACATTTCTTCCAGTGCACCTCACTAGAGAGCATGTCAAATTGCTGAATTTTCTACTTTTGGAGGGAATAAGAGATGGAAAAATACTGACTTCTGCCAAGTGAGGAATGTTTGAAGATGACAGAGCTGGATCTGAACTGATGACACTGGATATAGAAACTTCAATTTGTAGTTACAGTACCTGTTTGCTGTAAATTGTGAGAAAAATCTGCTCTTTTCTCATACGTGGATTAAAAAAAAAATCTGTGACGACTGAAGCGTGGATGTCTTATGATTTCAATAAAATTAAGGACCCCAAAATCCATTGTTTGTTTTCTCCAAGGGTGCCTGGATTTTCAGTGAGACAGGTACCTTATTTCTGATTTCTCAGGAACAAATACTAGCCTCCTGCCTATTAGGCCTGGATGTGGTTGGATTATACTACTTCTGCTGTGACAATCAGCATTATTATTTCAGAGAGTAACTGTAAAGCATAGATTTTTATGGATCGTCTTCACTTATAGTAAGTATCATACTATCCTTAAAGAATAGATTGTTCAGCCTGTGAGATGTGTAATTTCTGGCATGCTGCAGAAGTACATTTCCCTAATTCTTCTTATATGCTGAAGGAAAGGAAGAAACAACATAAATGGAAAGCATTTTAAACAGGAAGGTGTTTGTATTTTAACTGTACATGGTGGCATTTTGATTACTAGACTACTAGAAATAACTGTCCTTTTTGATTATGTAAAAGAACTTGAGTTAGTTAATATTACACTAAATTGGTTTCATAGCAAGGTATGTCAGATTTTTACTACATCAGTGAACCTTTTGAAAGGCACTGTAGTTAAATAGTGGGTAAGATGCTGTTGTGATTCCTTACCATTTGATGTACTGAAACCTTTTAATGTGGTTTGCTCGTGATTTTTGAAGAAAGTGTCTCCATCAGATGGTATTATAAAAACAGCAACCCTGTCTTTCTAAATTGTTCAAAAATATATTCAATAACTGTATGTTAAAGTAGATAATCCCGCGATAGTTTACGAATCGATCCTCGGTGGAAAGGAAGTGTTTGAAGGAGTTCAGTTTTGCTTTCTCTGTGGTTAGCTGATATGTTGTTCATTCCTGCACAGGCATTAACATGTGATGTGATCGGGGAGACAGAGAGATGTGATGGGTGTAAGTTTACAATCACAACAGAGTGGGAAGTTTGTCTGTCTGTGTACACAGTCTGAAATGAATTTCGTTGTATTTCTCAGAAATAGTGGATAGTCTCAAAGCATATGCTATTTTCTTTAATCATGACATTTCAAAACTAATTTTTAATGGGTGTCCCTATTAAAAGTCAGAAAGCAGTAGAAAACATTTATCGTGGTGCCTCTAAGTGAAAACAAGCTCTGAATATTAGAATAACCCTGTTTCTCTCCGGACTGCTTATATGATTTTATAAATGATTTCTCAGGTTTTAAACATGACCAACATGTGAATCCTTGCACTGCGTTTGCAAGTAGAAATATTTGTACAAATATTTGAACATATATTGACACTGAAGTTATTTTGAAAGCAGTTACTACAATTTTGAAAATATTATTTATCTTTGAAATTTCTAGTCAGTACAGTTTGGTTTCCCGAATGAGATATACACCACTGCAAGTTTCTTTTGGCCTACATAATAAAGAAACTGTTTTTTCTTTCTGCTGAACCCTTTGCTTTTGAAAGTTCATCTAAGTGAACTAAATATTTTTGGAAAATACCCCAACTTGGCAAGTTAAAATCAAAATTTGAATTGCATGGTTGAAATGGTTGATTCCAGAATGCTGATTGGATTGCGTGAAAATGTAATTTGTAAGTGTAATTTGACATGGCTTATCACATTTGTATATTTTATTTACAAACTGTACAGTAATCTGGAGTTTTCTGGGTACTTTAATCAGATTATTCATTATCACCATTAATTTATGGTCCTTCGTTATTAGTTTAAGTTTTGTAACTTCATAAATGAGAAATTTGTGGTTAATTCTTAATGAATCATTAATAGATATTTTGATTTGGATTGTACAATTCCTTAAAGTGGTATATTTTAGTGTGGAGGTGAGGATTAGGGTTTAGGGTTTAACTTGATTTTTTTCTTATTAAATTAGAGAGGCATAATATTATTTCACAGAGGAGCATTGCGTTTGATGCTGTAATGGGCCTATCTCTGATCTCACTTGTATGTATCAGTAACATATAAGCCAAGGTTTAGTCTTCTGTTTTTGTGAACGTAGATTGAGATCAAATTGGGACTGTCATGGCTTAGGGTGTGACTTTTATATTGATATGTGTAAACCAGTTTTAACAACAGATTTGTACAAAGATTGAATGAGCGCTTACTATGAACCAGTAAGTTTATTGGACAAGGAAGAGGTACGCACTGCTCAGTGTGACTGCATTTTTCCTAAATATGGCTGTAGGATGATAATATAAGTGTTAAAATACAGTAGATGCAGATTTTGCATGTTGTTTGTCATGCTGATATCCGTGGAAAATGCTGAAGATTAGCCTGATATTGTACAGATGGCAGAACTCTGTATTCTGCCATTGCTGAGGTAACCTCATCTTCTATATCCAGTATTTTTTAAAAAAGCTACATATGTTTTAGGGCTCTTTCCATTTACCATTAGTCCAGAACAGCTGCTTATTTTGTAGCCTACTACGTGGCAAGGTGTTTTCTCTCTGTATACCAACTTATCTGGCACTGGTGTCGTCATTTGAACTACTCCGTACAACTGTAGCACGTATCTCTTCAGATCTCGCTCCAGTACACAGCGAGGTACGTAAACCTGTAAGTGCATTCCTACTATTTTATCTAGAAGTCCAACCTTGACCAAGGTGGAAAACTCTCTAAGAATCTGCGGGAAGAAGGCTGTAGTATTTCCTTCTTCTTATCATCTATACCTGACGATAATTTAACATAAATTTTTTCTCCACTTACTCATGAAAACAGACACAGACTTATTCTTCATTTTAGTTAAAATCATTTGTTCGGTACCATGTGTGTGTGTGTGCTGGTTAGATGCTCAACACTGCAAATTGGCATAGTGGGACTGACTTGGGTGGAATCCCACTCCTTTGTTCCAGCAGGAGGAATAGGCCACAGTCTTCTTCTGTGCACAGTCTATCCGTGCAATAGAAATTTTGAGCAAAATCAAGTGTATGTTGTCCACTGTAACTGTTAAAACAGCATGTAAATGAATTGAGTAACTTTTGTAATCATTGTGGAGGAATAAACACCTTTAGAAGGTGATTTAGATGGCTGTCACATCGCTGCTGTGAATTGATCAGAAAGGTAACACAGGGCAGCTAGCTTTGACTAAGTCGTCTGACATTTAGTTGTCAAAATTTGAGGAAGATCAATCAAATTCTTAATAAGACAATTTACAAAAAAAAAAAAGGAGAAAGTTTTAAAATAAAAAATGGAAGCGATTACAGGCTTGTGCTCCACTACAATACAGTATTTGCTATATTCAACTTCAAGATATTCTTGAGGATGCTTGGTGACACTTCTTATGTTATCCATATTCCTAAGTATCTGTGGATGGATTAATTTGATTTTTTTCTCCATTTTTTTTCATACAGCATATAGTTTTCCCAAGTCTATGTGGGAGGATACTCTATGCCTAATCATTTTTGAAGAGGGTCTATGAATTTCCTTTTCATGAACCATAAAATGTCTCACCAGAGATATCTCACCGATGCCATCCCCATTCTTTTCCTGATAGTGGGGGAAAACAACTTTTTAGGTAAACAGGATATATTCTCTGGGAACATCAGGGGAGTTTTGGTGCCTAACTACTGTATACAGTACCATATAGTCCCACTGTAGACATCCTAGGCTGTCTGAGATATCTTCATGGAGCTGACTGGCGTGACTCAGGGTATACAGGAGAAATGAGTTCTTTTGGAGTTAGATCTGAAGCCAGGGCATCTGAAAAGGTATTGAGCATTTGGAATTTCTTTCTTCTTTATCATTTTATCAATGAAGACTAGAAACATTTTGTAGAGATTCTTTTTCTATCAAGTATTTAGTTTCCTAAGTCAGATTTATGTAATGCAAAGGACCATGGCCCTACAAATAATGTAATCTATCTCTTGAGTAATGACAAGAGAACTTGTGAGTACAGGATTAGGATCCCTTGTGACATGTCCTCTTGGTTTCATATTTTGGCATCTTAACACCAGTCTTAATACTTTTGTTCAGAGCAGTGCAGTAATTTGCAGATCTCCAGGTGTTTTTCTTTTCTCTCTTAAACCTGTCTTGTTTTCTTTAGACCCGGAAAATTTTAGTTCCATGATGACTGATTTAGTTTATTTTAATTGCTTTAACTAATTCTGCTATGTCTCCATTCTTCCCTGTTTTTCAGGAATTCAACACGTTTTGAAAAAGAATTTCTTTCTCAGTAAGGGAAGCAGGGATACCAAGGCATCCTGTTACTACCTATTCCACATGAAGAGTTAAGGTTTAAGTTCGATCTTGTAGTTCAGAAATCTCAAAAGGTAGATGAAGGGTGTTTGAATTCTTTGGACTTGCTTTAGGATTACTGTATTCTGAAGCCGTTCTTTCCCACCTTCCAGAGATGTAGGCTTCAGCCTACGTAAAAGTCTGGGTTTGTCTGAAGTTGCAATCTCTATAGTATCAAATGTTAGGGTTTTAAAACCAGAAAGTATGCAGCATTTGTAAGACACTGACTGTTTCCCTGCGTACTCTTCACAACTTTTAAATGAAGCATATTAATAAGAGAGAATTAGAGAGTAGTCATGAAACTGGAGTGTCATATTCACTTTATTCCTTATGGCGAGATTGGGTAGCACACCTGTGGAGACTTTCAAGTTCACTGTTTTCTCAGATGCACATTGCTGTAAGGGAAGCAGTTACGATAGGTAGATGTTTCAGGCTCTTGAGGAAGATGCTTATAAGGAGGTCCACAACTTTGGAGGTAATTAGATCCCAAGTAGAGTGTCTGTCTGATATGGAGATCGTACATTTACTGAATTTGAAAGGAAGCTGAAGGCCTGAAGAAAGATTTCTTTTGACTTCACAAAACTATCATGAGAAGATATATTGCTGCCATGCAGATCCTTAAGGAAGCTATTAGTAAACTCTTGATTTAATTGCTGAAGCTACCTAAGATTGCGTTGTCCTTACGTAAGACAGAGCTGGTCTGTCACAAGCAGTTAAAAAAGTAAATTGCTTCCCTGACTTTTTGAAATGTTTCAGGATGTAGTTCTTTGTGAAGAGCAGTGTGGGTGGCATGGAGTATGTGAGAGCAGATGTGATTTATATTTAGTCAGTAGGTTATCTCTGTTCTGTGCTGTGGATTGTCTCCACATTAGGATACAGACTTATACATTTCTGCTGAGACGTGAGATGTAGAGTAGTATATGTCATACTTTTCTGAACAGGAGCACAAGATGGGAATTCCATACTAGCAAGCTGTTATTGCAGCTACTTATATTTTTTAATATGACTTTGATTTAATCTTCCATATAAATTAGAAGAATGAGAGAAGAGGCATACAGAAAACATTGGCTTTGATCTGCTAGATTACATCAAACTGGAATATTTCTTTGACCCGTCTTAGGTAATGCAATTAACAGTTCTTCCTTTTTTCTGATAAATAACAGGGGTTTAGTCCCAGTTCCCCATCTGCAAAATGCTGACTTTGGGTTTCAGTGCTGATAGGTTTCCATTTGTATTGATTTTACAGAGCAAGCCATCATGCCTTTTACATCTCAGCACAGCACCAAATGTACAGTGTAAGAATGCTTATAGGAGGTGAAAAGCTTCTGTGTGGATTTTGTTTTGGATGCCCCACAGCTGTGTTTTTTTCCAGTCCTACAGATAGGAATGGGAATAAGGTCTAGTTTGCTTGTTCATCTAAGACATAGCCAAGTAAAAACAAAGAAGTCTCTGGGATTCTTACTTAATTGAAATATCTGCAGAGAATCTGAGGAGAGGACAGACCGAGAGAAAAAGCATGTGTTCAGGAGAAGCATATTCAGAAAAATTTTCACAATTTGTACTATATTGATAGAAATACTTGGAATTGAAGATTATAGGCTGGAAAGTTTTGCACTGAAGTAGGCAGTATCCACTGATAAAATCTTCTCCAAGAAGTTTATGGCCATACTGAAGGCTCGTTTTAGGTAGTTTTCCCATTTGTATAGAACAGCATGATGTTTGCCTGCATGGTGTTGGCCCACATGATGTTTGCCTGTATATTGTATCCTGTTCCTAGTTGGAGAGTGTTATATTGTTCTGTCCTTAGCTGTGAACGGCTTGTTCATTGTCCGTCTAGGAGAGCACTACTTCCTAATCTCCACAGGTGAGAAGGCAGGGAGCATTCCAAAGAAGAGAGGACCTCTTCTTTACTAGTAGCTGTCTGGACTTGTGCAAAGCATTTGACACTGTCCTGCATGACATCCTTGTCTCTAAATTGGAGAGGTGTGGATTCGATGGATGGACCACTTGGTGGATAAGGAATTGGCTGGATGGCCGCACTCAAAGAGTTGTGGTCAGCGTCTTGATGTCCAAGTGGACATCAGTGAAGAGTGGTGTTCCTCAGGGGTCGGTACTGGGACCAGCACTATTTAATATCTTTGTTGGTGACGTGGACAGTGGGATCGAGTGCACCCTCAGCAAGTTTGCCATTGACACTGAGCTGTGTGGTGAGTCGACACACAGGAGGGAAGGGGTGCCATCCAAAGGGATCTGGGTGGGCTGGAGAGGTGGGACAGTGTGAACCACATGGAGTTCAGCAAGGCCAAGGGCAAGGTACTGCACATGGGTTGGGGCAGTCCCAAGCACAGCTCCAGGCTGGGTGGGGAATGGATGGGGAGCAGCCCTGAGGAGAAGGGCTGGGGGT
>VWZZ01001074.1:17869-59607 GCA_013399095.1 Psophia crepitans
CAGAGAAGCTGTGGCTGCCCCTGGCTCCCTGGCAGTGCCCAAGGCCAGGTTGGATGGGGCTTTGGGCAACCTGGGCTGGTGGAGGTGTTCCTGCCCATGGCATCGGGCTTGGAACTAGATGGGCTTTGAGATCCCTTCCAACCCAAACCATTCTGTGATTCTATGATTCTATTAAGGCTTGCTACTTTCACCGACGTTAGTTATCTTTCACTCTACCTTGGAGTTCTAGACAATGTCAGGTATCTGCAGTGTGAGAGGTGGGATAGAGAGGGTGATAGGTGGGTGCTGTTGATTATTTGTTTGTGTATTGTGTTTATACAAAGGCAATAATACCCTGAGCTGTAATGTGTATAGTTCTGAGATCGAAACAGGCACTTAATGAGTGTCTTGGTGATGAAAGCAAGCCAAACTTCTTGGCTACAGCCAGCTGAGATTCTAGAAGAGAGCCAGCGACAGATGATCTGTCTTTTGAGGGCATCTATTTCTTCAGCGGCTGAATGGTTGTGATGCTTCAGAATAAGAAAACAGAGATGAGATCATTAGGGAGGTACAGGCGAGTGCCATACTGAGAGTCTTGTTACTGCAAATGCTTTGCTGTTTTAAAAGAAAACCAGTATTAGTCATAGAATCACAGAATGATTAAGATTGGAAGAGACCTCCAGGATCATCCAGTCCAACCATCCCCCCACCGCCTATTACCCACTAAATCATGTCCCTAAGTACCACAGCCAACCTTTCCTTAAACACCCCCAGGGACGGGGACTCCCCCACCTCCCTGGGCAACCCATTCCAATGCCTGACCACTCTTTCTGAGAAAAAATTTCCCCTAATCTCCAACCTGACACATCATTCACAAGGAAAACCGACACTGGCTTATATCTGCAGTTACGAAGAGGGCAGCACTTTTCTTACTTTATCCATAGCTTTATCCATTGAGCAAGAACGTGGTAAGAGTAATCCCATATGTCCTCATGCTGACCTCATGCCAACGTATCCATTTGTGGCACTATCCAAGGAATTAATGTGTGCGTAGCAAGCTGGGAAACCACCTTTATAATCTACAGATAATAGATTTATGGTCCCCCAAAGACAGGGAGTTACTTATATATGCCTTTCTATTAGTTGTGCACAGTTGTGATGCATTTTAAGTGCTTGAGATGTTTTATTCTGATGCTATTACACTTCAGGTTCTTGTTTGCTGTTTTTGTGCACTCAGTGTAGTAACTTTTTATAAATGACCTTATATAATGTCCGTTGTATTTCTTCTTTTTTTCTTCCCTACTATAATGAAGCTCGTAAACTCATAGCGTTGGTGTAGTTTTGCATTTAAGACACATTGTGCTGTTGTGGTAAGATACATTGTTCCAGTGTAATGTTTTTCCTTTCATATGTATTCACGCTGTACAATATAATTCCTTTTTTCTGTTATAACACTTTTTCTGTGTAAATTCATCTGAAAGGGAAATGCTAAAAGCTGAAATATTTGTAGTGAACGAACCAGTTTTAGCAGAGCGCGCGATGTGGGTCCCTGCAATGCTGTCTCACGGTCTCTTCTTTAAAATTGCTGTGTTGCGGAAGGCTGTTGTGCTACTTACTTGTATAGTTGGGAAACATTTTTCTTGTTATTTAATTCAGATGCTGACATAATGAGTGCTTTGCTGTAATGAATATTTGATGTGTTTATGCTACTGCAAATGCCCAACTACCTTGCCAGTTCTCTTCAGCCTTTCTAACTTTTTAGACAACAATTGTCTACCCAACACATGTTGACGAAAAGGGAGAATATTTTTATGGACACTCAGTTAACAACTTCTAGAATTCATTTTTCTTGTGGTCTTGGCTGTTATTCAGTGAGATTTTAAAACAGATTCCTTAGACTCTCATGAGAGAATTGGGCCAGGATCAATATCTGCAGTGTAGGTATGTAGGACTCATTACTCTCGTTTTTCTTCATAGTCAGCAGACAAAAGTAGGCACTTTTAGGCAAATTTGTTCATTATATAATATAATGCTATTGGAGCCTCAGGTGGAATAGTTTCTAGTAAAACACAGTATCTTATAATTAATTTGCTCGTAGAAGTGCTGAATTATGACTGAGGTGCTCATAAGCAGTGGGTTTGTAAATCAAAGGCTTTCTTTAACTCTCCTAATCTGGAGCAGATAAATGTTCTTTAGAAATTACTAGCCGTATGCAGAATAATTTGTAGGCTCATAATTATATCTAGCCCTTTGTGCGCGCGCGTGTGTCCTCTGGCTGATGCCATCAAGTTCCTCTGTCCCATGGGAGACATTTTAGAAGGCAGTCTGGATGAGTTGATGTGGCATGTTCTCTCTGTCATTTGCGGTAGGGTACAATATGAAGTAATGCACATGGTAAGATTTTGGAACTGAATTTCAGGAAAAATATGATCCAACTGGAACTAGTCCAGGGGACAGCAACGATAGTGATCAGAGGTGTAGGAAATACAATCAGTGAGAAAGCAAATTTGAGTTGTTGAGCCTGAGGAAGAGAAGATTGAAGGAGAACGTGATAACGCGATTCAGTTATGTGAAAAGCTACTGTAAATGAGAAGGTTATAGTCTGTTTTTCATGCCTGTGGTGCTTCAGACAAGGCATTGTGGGTTTAAACTGTGTCAGAAGAAATTAAGGTTAGATATTAGGGACAAAGTTCTAAAGATAGAGGTAGAGCAGTACTGGAATAGATGATCTCTGGGTCTTTGGTGCATCCAACTGTACCAATCTGGGCGAACAGCTGTCAGAGGTGACAACAGATTGGCCTACCTTGAGACCGACAAATGGACTACTTTTCTCTCCAGGACCTCCAAAACTGGTTTTTTTTTTGTGATTATTGATACAATATATGAAAAAAGAGTGATAAAATGACCCAAATAGAAGGATAATGCTTTAACAAAACATCGTCACATTTCTAAAACACATTCCATCGATTGGACTTGCTCCCAGTTTGTTCTGCTTCCAGAACTGATCCCTTTGGTTAGGAAGGCTAACAAAATTTAAGTAACATTGGGCTGTTAACAGTAAATATGGATGATAGTAACTAGTAAGGGTGGCCAAATCCTGTAGTGTGATGGGCGTGAACCTGGAGCACCTCCATACCCTGAGGTCCACCCACCTTCCATCCATGGAAGGTCATGTTTGATATTTTAATTGTTTGCTTTATTTTCTTAATTTTCTTCTTCTAGGGTTTGGAAGCAAGTCTGTAACAGAAAAGAGAGGTGTGTTAATTCTTCCAACGCGTGCACCGAGCTGTGTCAAAGCACAGCAACTCTGCCTGTATGAAATGCATTTTATGCTCTTGTAGCGCAAGGAAGTTCATGACACTCTGGCCAGCCTTTCCCTTGTGAACTTTCAGCCTGTTTCCTTACTCTAATTTTTGTTTAAGAAAAGCAAAGTGCTTCTTCTGCTCTCTGTTGTGCTTTTTGTATATAAAACTTGCACGCTCTGTGCATGACTAGTATAATCTAATTGTTAACACAGACAGTCTCAGTGGTCCTGACTGCGTATGATATCTGCTTTTGAGTTGAATGTTGGAAGTGGTGAATTTTACATGTGGTATTCTCCCTCAGCTGTTTCATCCTTTGGGATCAGGTGGAATCCCGCTGGCAGGAATTATGCGTGATATTAGCGGAAAACATTACAGCTGACCGTGTCTTGTAATGAAAGGGCACAGTACTGTGCTCTGGAGTGGCCGGGCTTATATTTGCTTTGTGGATTCCTTTCTAAGGAGCTAATTGAAACAAATCTTCTGGGTATTCAGCAACCAAATGTAGTTTTAAAATGAAAAAAAAAAAAAAGAATATTTTTAACATAATCAGATAGTGAAAAATCAAAGAAAATTACAAAAATGGTGGGAAGAAAAACAAGTAAAGAAAGGGGGGATAAGAACAAATGTTTTTAGATTAGGTCTTCCAAGAAGTGCCTACAGAGATATTTTCTGTGTTCACATTTCTTTTGCTTTTAGGAACAGAAATCGGTTGATTACGAAAGTTCTTTTACTACTGCAGCATCGATTTCCCTTGCCCAATATGCTTGTGTAGCAAATGAGCAACCTCTTACCCTCTCAGGGAAAGGAGGGTATTTTATCTTTGTCCTGTATTGCTGCGGGATGAGGGAAGGTAGCCAATTAAAATAATTTAATTTTGGACAACATACGAAGAGTCAGTAATCCTATTGTATTACTGCTATCTATCAATTAAAGTTCTTTGCACCCTTTACTTGCTTGATTTTTTTAGCATATTTGGATTTTTCTTTGTTCAATATAATATTTTTTTTTCCTCTTGTTTGCTTTTGGATAACTGCAAAATCCTTAGATGCATTTTTTTGAATTCCTAACTTACTGATGTGTGTTATTAAACTTGTCTGTCACGTAGGAGATTTTACTTAAAGATGTGAGGGGTGTGTATGTATCTATATAGATACATTTATGGAGGGGGGTGTGTGGTGAAAGTAAAACCTTATGCTCATATGCTTCTCTGAGATAATGAAAACATTAACATTTTTTTCATTACAATCAGATATCATAGAGCTTGTTTAAAGATATTTTTTTTTTTTGGCTGGTAAATTTTCCAGCCATTCTGGTATTTAACTGAGTTGGTACACTTGCTTAAATTTGAGTTTTTGAGTGACGTTTACATCAAAGGCTCTGTAATTGTTTTATTGTAAATCATTATAATTTCATTTGTAATAGATAAAAACGCGACAAATGAATGTGGAAAGTCCTTGTCTGCCTACCCTCTAGTAACGTATTTCCTTTTTGTTGCCTGTGCTGGGAGTGGGAGTTTCTTATGTTGCCTCAAATTCACTGTTTTTTCTTTATAAGTCACTTCTCTTTTATGGATAAAAAGTTTATAGATTTAGGTAGCTAATGCAGTTATTGGTTTTAAAATGTGCCTTTGGGCTTCAAGCAGTCTTCTGTGTAATGCTGTTATATATGCAAGCGATGGGCATACTGAATGCTAAACTTGCCTTTCAGAAGGACATGTGAAAATAGAATGTGGTATTTGCATATCTTTCAGGATGAGACCAGACGTCTTATGGGGCACAAATGTCAAAATATCTGATGTAAAACTTTGAGTGCACATCCTATGATCCTCAACACCCACGAACTAAAAAGCAGGACCTTGATTTGTCTAAAATAGTTAGTTCTTTCTACTACCTTGAAGGGGACCAACATAATTTCTTTTATTTGGGTTTTCTGCTAAAATACTGAAGTTTTCTCCCGCCTTTTTGTGTCCACATAAGCATGCTGTTTAGTATGCCTGAACTGGAGACTTCTGGCTGAAGTCATCTTGTCCGTAACTTCAGCTCATGACCTGCCCCCAAAGGCATCTCAGAGCTCTCATCCTTCTCCCTAAGGGTCCTCTGAAATGTCAGCAGCACAAAAAGTTCCTTCCCTTTACTGGGTAGCTGTGGCGCTCACTACTACCATCCTGCTTACATCCTTCCCTTTTCAGAAACATTGATGTTACTCCCATGTGGATCCACAGTCTTGGTGGCATAAGGAACAAAACCAGTGCTGATGGTACCAACAGTATGAAATACAATATGTAGTCATGGATTTACATCTAAACATTTTAAATTGCTTTTATTTGCTCTTTCACTGTTTAAATAGTAAAAGGAAATTTGTCCCCCACAAAACTGCATCTAACTGCTGCTCAGAGTTTTTATTAAATTTCTGCTTTATTTAATCTCCTCACTTTTCTTTTTACTTGCTTCATTTTTAATGGTCATAATAATGGAGGTGATAACATTTGTTTATTATTACAGTAGCATTCTCCCTCGCACTGTAACTAAAGCCAATAGACCTTCATTTAGTAGCCTCAAAATCTGAGTTAATATTTCTCTTGTTTTCCTTTTTATTGAGAATTTATGCTTCCAAACATTCTATTCTTAATACTCTGCAAATAAATTTGTGGCTCCCATTACTGCTGAGTGCTCCAGGGAATGCAATACCAAATAATCCTTGGCACTCACGTATTTTATTATCACAAGCTGAGTTTGCCTCACCCCAAAAAGATCCCATACAGAATTCACAAATTCAGAAGTTTAACCTGGTTAAAAAAGCTGTTGCCACCTTCTTGTGCAGTATGAGGTCCACTGTGCTCAAGGCCAGGTTGGATGGGGCTTTGGGCAGCCTGGGCTGGTGGAGGGTGTCCCTGCCCATGGCAGGGGGGTGGAACTAGGTGGGCTTTGAGGTCCCTTCCAACCCAAACCACTCTATGGTTCAGAAGTCCCAGTATTTTTGAATGGACAGCTTATTTTTGAGCTATTGTAAAGATAATTACAGATATTTTTTGTAGTTCAAGTATTTTGAAAATGAGCTGTAATTTTGCCATTGGTGATAGGAGTTATTCCAAAAAGACATCCATGAAGCAGTTGGAACCCAGCAAGTTCCATGCCTTAGGTAGCAGGAACATGTTTTCAGGGGTTTCCAGATTTAATTTCTGCACTGCGGCCAAATATTTCAAGCACATATGTTGAAACTGGCTTACAAAATCTGTATTTAGTGTTTGATATTATTGGAAGGTGCAAGAGACTGGTCCTTTGGAAAATCAAGCTCCTCTAATTATGTAGGTAACATATCTTAAAATGTTAGATTCTGTCTATGAATCATTCTCTCCCATTATTAGAGATGACATTTCCATTTAATTTCCCAGTGGGATTCCATTTAATGTTTTGAAAACAACGTCAGTTGAAATCATATTTGTTTTGGTTGTTTGCCTTTATAAAGAAATGGAAGAAATAGAGAGTTTTTAGAGATGAAATATTAGTAAAAGTTCCACTTGTTATTTTCTTTTAAATTCAATGCCTTGAATAGATGTCAAACTTGTGAGGAAGCTGTGACGCATCTAAGTGTGATATTAGAGACAAAGGATTTGGGAATCAGCTGAATTTTCTTATTTTGATCACGTTGTTATTCAGTGAATCATGTATATTTAGTGCTACTGTGAATGAAGCCAATACTTTGGTTTTAATTCACAGATGAAGTTAGTCCATCCTTGCAGTATTCCTATTGTCTTACCAGGAATATATAATATATTAAAGGTACATTGAATTTTTGTTACTTTCCTGGCTACGATGCTATATTCTAAAGTTATCTGTTCTACATAAAAGACAGCCAAGGGATTTTTAGCCCCAAGACCAGGTGGCATGGACAGTCAGTCCAAGGCGTGCATTCAGGCACTGAGACAAGATGCTCTGTTCTTTTGGAGATGGCAAAGGTTGGATGTGGCTTAAAGTTTTATGATTCTCCAAGATGTCTGAGTCTTTGCCTTGTTTTGGGTTTGGTGAAATGTGGTGTGTCGAGTCTAATGCGAAATTTAAATGTGTGAGGAAAAAATCTAGATAAAGAAAAACTGCTTCTGCATTTGGGAGAGTGTGAAAAGGCAGAAAACTAGCAGAGGGGGAAACAACATATGTGTGAAGAATAAGAGAGACGTAAAATCTTAGTATGCTGCTTATTAATAGGATTTATTGCTGCTGTTTATAATAACCCCGATTGAAACCGTTTCCTTTACATTTCTTATGTGATACATTTTTTCCAGGAAATTAGAAGAAAATATTAAATGTGTTACCTTCTACCCCATGTCCCCTTTCTCTTCTCCTGATCTTTCTACTTGTTAGGTTTTAAACATTTATGGGGAAAAAGAACATTTTAAAAGAGCATGTAACACAAAGGTAATAATCACAGTGCCATGCTGGTTTATGGGGCAATAATGCAGTTGCCTTGTTTGAATAAACTACTCGGCCTTCATTCTCCTAGGCTTTCCCTTAGGGAATGGTGCTGGATTATTGCCTTGTAAAACAGTTCTGCATTCCTCTTGTTGATTAATTATAAATCTTTGCCTATCGCTAGTCATGGAGACTTTCTATCTTACAGCATTCCTGTCTCATTCCTTCATGGCTTTGTCCTGCTTCCAGAGAATTCACAGATAAAAGCTGAGTTCCGCCTGATTTCTGGCACTCTAACGTTACTCTCCATTCTGGGAGTTTCTGTATAAGCATGTTATACATTTATTTTCTTCAAATGAAAGTGAATCACAGCGCCCTCTACGTGAACAGCTCCTAAGTGAGATTCAGCCTCCTAAATTTCACTGAAGTCATTCAGTCTGAGTAAATGGGGATCGCAGTAGTGGTTTTAGTGCTGGTGAGGATCCCCATGGGAGTCTACTCAACTTCAGAACACATATCCACTTATTTTTCTTCAACCACTGGGATGCATGTGTAAGCCAGTAGTAAGTAGATGTTAGCAAGGAGCTTGAGTAGTACCACCAAGATGAATTTTAAGGTTGGGATCTCCTTAGGTTTGAACTGGGAGTGTGGGCTACTACCTCACAGTACCACCATCAAGATATTGTCCCTGTTAGCACTTAGCCATATGCTGATACCCCTACATGTTGGTAACTGACCTTCTAATCTCTTCCAGAGAATTGTTAAGACTTTTTCCACTTCCTTGGACCTTCTGGGAATGAAAAGGAAGAGTCCAGAAATAGCTGAAGTCACAGGAAGGCAGACACAGCTACGATCGTATGGTTGCTGGCACGACATTTTCTGAAATGCAGGTTATCTAGCAGGAGAGTAAGTTCAGAAGTATTGCCAAAGGGGGTTACAAGTTGATAGGCACTGTCCAGATTGGAAGATGATAGGATTTGTAACATCATTTGTAATCTGTGTGCTGAAGAAGGGTCTGAATGGTATTCTTATAAATTACATCTTTTGTAGTGGCAACAACCTATGTTGATATGTTGACGAGTTTGCTCAGGGTACAATTAGTGAATGGATGAGTGTTTTTGATGTAGTATTTATGATTTATGCTGGGCAAAATGGCCATTGCCATTCCTTATTTATTTATCTCTCTATCAACTTGGATGCAATGTTCTCTATACTTTAAAATCATTTGGCAGTTGAACCTGGTGTTGTGTGTGACCACCAGCTTACTAAATAGTTTGATACAGAGGACTTCTTACATATCCAACTCAATCATCAGTGATGACTATCAATTGTTTTCTTTATAACGAACCAAACAGTAGCAAGGAAAAGTTTGTTTTCATGTAAGAAAAAAGTTCTTCACAGTGAAAGTGTGAATCATCATCCTTAGAGATTTTGAAAACTTGACTGGATGTGACCCTGAGCAGTTTGATTTAACTTTGAATTTATTCTGCTTTGAGCTGGTGTTTAGGCTTCAGACCTCTGTGGTCTTTCCAAGCTACGCCTTTCTGTGACTGAAACAAGGAGGTGCTGTCTTTATGTTACTTTTATGAACTGCACAGGAGGCCATGGATTCAGGCGCGCATCTTCTGTGTCAGACCTCAGGGATCCTCACTGGCTTGTGGGACATTTAGTAGCTCCTCATACTTCTTCATACTTAGTAGTTCATAAACTGTGCAGCTCGATGGAGAAACTGCTTGTTACTTTCTGGATATGTTGGAGAATACATCTTGGGGGCCTGGTTGTACTGCACAAGTATTCTGCTCCCTCAGGTCCAGGTACACCACCAGAAGTTGGTGGAGTAGCTTCGTGGTTGTCAGCTGCTTTCAAACCACACATCACCACTAAAGTTAGTTAGAGTAAATAATGTGGGGAATATGTAAAAGCTTTTCAAATACTTGATAGAAAGGAGCTCAACCCATGCTTGTTGACCCATTGCAGAATGACACCTGAAATATATTTCCATGTTAGTAGTAGACTACGTCATCATAGTGAATGAAATGCTTTTCTGATCTCCAGTCAGTCTAACCACATCCACAGTATTAAACTCTTTCACCTGACAAAGCACTATAACAACACTCAAAACATCTTTTGGAAAGGTTCCTGGTCCATGCTGACACTAGCTGAGTAGATAAATACACCAGCCAGCCTGCAGGGCCAGGGCCTTGAATCTAGTGCATACACTACATCCTGTTTAAATTTGCTTAAATTAGAATTTTCTTCCCTTTCCTTTCCTACTCATAATTCCTTGTTCGTTGTTTGTCAAGGAGGCAGCTTCTGCTTCTCTTCCTGACAGCTAAGTGACCTGACATGCTAAGATATGCTATTTTTTTGACACGCCATATGCAAGAATCTCTCTTGTACTTGCCTGAATTACAAGGAGGTTATTAACTTTTAGTGGGGTGGGCTCCTCCTTCTCACCCAGTAAGGCAGGATGCAGGTTTCACGGTGAAGTTCCTCTGTGCATTTTATAGTTTTTATTCATACACGCAGTAACAAATGTATGTTATAGGCATAGAAATGAGATGAATCACTGCAGCCCACTATTGACTGTTGTTTGAGATCAGACATTTTGATTATTCACCACCTTATGGTGACAGTGAATTTTGGATGCCCCATCCTCAATCTTGTTTTTGAGGGAAACCGTGATATTTACTTCTTGAAGTTTTCAATGCTTTGGAGGCTAACAGCTTAGCAGTGTCTGCAGTACTTAGTATGGAATGGTGACAGGAATGATCACCCAAGAAATTAGAATTTTTGAGTTCTTTGATTGAACTGATCAGTGCTGATGGCTACTCACTGTTACAAAGGTCTTTGATTTTTGAATATTATAAAAAGAAGTTCATAAAATAAAGGTGACTGTCAGTTTAACACTAATATCAAAAGGATTTTTATGCACAGTGTACACTGATGAAGTGTTGTATTAAATGTTAAAATATTGATAACAATTATTTAATAATTTGTAATGTGGATTTTTATTTTTACTGTGTCTAAATTTGGAATATAATTGATATTTAACGATCAAACAGTTGGTAGGAGGATGAGTTTTAGGAAGCACGAGGAGGTCACTGCGTACTGAGATAGCTGAACTGCTGGTTTGGGTTCCAGCAAATCTGTGAAAAGGTTTGCGATGAAGAGACGATTTAATTTTGGAAAAGACGAGTCCTCGTGTGCTATCACCTGCATTTGGTACATGCAGGTTAATAAATATCTTCCCTCTACGTATACTCAAGAGGGGTATTCCTTAAAAATGAAATATATTTCTGCACCCCATCCCCTATTTTCTTATTGTTTTGTGCAAATGAAGTCAGAACAGAAGAGTATTTTAACTTTGCTTAGAGCAACGTAGTTGGTAGGATAGATATATGATGCAAATAAATTGGCTCAAATTTTCACCTAATGTACCCCTGCTTCGATTCTCTTGCTGCCCTTATAAACTGTAGTTATTGTTCTTGCATTGTGGTTATCTTTGAAGAGGCAAGGTTGCCTGTGGCACTCGGGGAAAAATCAGAAGCAAATTTAAATGATTAATTAATGTAATCTAGTGTCTGTTTTACCAAAGGCTTTCAGGGACTTATTTAGGTCGATTAATGAGAGAAATTCCAACAGCAGGTTTTTAGAATAGGTTTTTGAAGAGTGTAAATGACATAGCTGCTGGAGGGAAAATGATCTTACACCTCTTTATATTAAGCCACCCAGTGAATTAGTACTAAGGAAAAATGTTCTTTTAAAGCTTTTAATTTTTATTTAGCTATTATTTAATATTTGTAAAAATCAGCCTAGTATACAATTTCTTTGAAGTTGTGAAGGACTGAGGATGTAAATCTCAAGTATAACTGTCAGCTAAAAGTCTATATGGTCCCAAAAGTGACTGAGCAAAACCATGGAAGAAAAGGGATACTGAATAAAGATACCACCTTTGGGCCAGGGAGTCCCTGGGGGCTGGGCAAATATTCTAGGAAACTGTCAATGTGTGCTTACACTGCTTCTACGCTCTTCTGTTGGGGGGAGAGCAAGGGTCTGAACTGACCTTCAGTTCAACCTGGTGTAGCTGTTTTGCGTTATGTGTTTTAGGATTCAGAAATATCTGTAACCAAAGAAAAAAGGTAAAAGAAGTAAAAAAATTGAAATATTTAAAATTTTGAAATGCTTCATTTTTGTCTGTTTAAAATTGTTTAAACATTTACATTAAAATGTTTAAACATTTTCAATTTAAATCACTGATGAACTAAAATACTGTTATTTTGTACTATTACAGAAAGAGTTAGGTTAGATGGGACTTCTGGAAGTTATCTAGTACAATTCCTTGCTCTGGGCCCGGCTGACTTCAACGTTAGGACCTTGCTCAGCTGAGTGCTGAAATCTCTGAGGACGTAGATTTCATCGTGATTTTAGGCATCTTGTTCTTGTGCTTAGCTTCTCTGACTGTGAAAAATCTTTTCCTTGTATAGAGCTGCGTTTTTTCTTGCTGATGATATTTTTGTTTCAGAAATATGCAGCTAAATGTTTTAATACTCCTGAAGTATTTGCAGGGTTTGTTTACAAACAGCAACAAAAAAAATCTAATAATTATTTGCAGAAATTTTGTAATTTAAGGCCTGCTAGCATTTGCTATGAAAGAATGTCATCAACTCCTGTCCAGCTATAATTACATTATTTAATGACAGTGAAAATATCTGTTAGGCCAGAATCCTAGAATGGTTTGGGTTGGAAGGTACCTCAAAGCTCATCTAGTTCCAACCCCCTGCCATGGTCAGGGACACCCCCCACCAGCCCAGGCTGCCCAAAGCCCCATCCAACCTGGCCTTGGGCACTGCCAGGGAGCCAGGGGCAGCCACAGCTTCTCGGGGCACCCTGTGCCAGGGCCTCAGCCCCCTCCCAGGGAAGGATTGCTGCCTCCCAGCTCAGCTCCAGCTCCCCTCCTGCAGCTTCAGGCCCTTCCCCTTGGCCTGGCCCCCCCTCCCCTGCAACCAGCCCCTCTCCAGCTTTCCTGCAGCCCCTTTAGGTACTGGAAGGCCGCAATTAGGTCTCCCTGGAGCCTTCTCTTCTCCAGGCTGAACAAGCCAAGTTGAGACTGAGATACAGGATCCTTGAGTGGAACAGTGATAACACTGAGAAAGTCACAGGGAGACATCGAGGCCCTGGAGTCTGTCCAGAGAAGGGCAACGAAACTGGTGAAGGGGCTGGAGCACAGGTCTTATGAGGAGCGGCTGAAGGAACTGGGCTTGTTCAGTCTGGAGAAGGGGAGGTTCAGGGGAGACCTTATTGCCCTCTACAACTACCTGAAAGGAAGTTGTGGCGATCTGGGGGTCGGCCTCTTCTCGCAGATGATGTAGACTAGATGATCCTGGAGGTCTCTTCCAACCTTAATGATTGTATGATTCTATGTGGCTATATGGACTAAGGCTAAGCACATTAATTTAAAAGGTGTGCTAATTATTCTTCCTCTTTCAAGAACAAAGGCAACAATATTATACTCACCAAAGGTCTGGCTGACAATCAGGAGGCCAATCTGAGAGTGACGCCATACAGAATTGGAGGCAGGGTGATAAAGGAGTCAGAAAGCTGGAAAATGGAGGGATGAAATGGAGTTCCCAGGCAATCTGAATGTATGAGCCAGAGAAGGGAAGGAAGGAGGATGGTTTGCAGAGGAGAACTCAGATAAGGCATGAGAAAGTGTGGCTTTCAGGGTAACTCTGGCATGACTCTGGAAAGAGGGATTGAGACACGGAATTTCATGGGAACTCATTTTAAGGTCATGAGCCACAGAGGAAACCCCCTAGAAGAAGATGACCATCGAACTGCCTCATTAGCGTTGAATAAGCAGAGCAGTCGCCAGGAGAGGCAGGGGAGACCTCTGTCGGTCTCCACGTCAGCAGTATCCCCAAATTCTCAGTGCATCAGACTTAGTGTGCTGGAAAGAGATGTACTACAGTAACAATTTGTGTAATCATTGTGAGCAGCAAGGTTTTATTTTATATCTTACGTTAGTACATAACTTCACCAAATTAGGGCATGTGATATGCGTAGATTTTTAATATCAAGAGGTTTCAATAAAGGTGAAGAGAGAAGAATCTTACTCTTTTAAAGCTTGCATAAAATACTACATTTGAATACAAAGCAACTGTTTCCATGGACCATAAACCAGCCCCAATGCACCAAGGAGGTCATTATTCAGCCCAGGAACACTCAGGCACCGCTCACAAATGCAAGCACAAATGACAGCCCCTATGGCTTCTGTTTTAGTGAAGCCTCTGGCAGCAAGAGGTCTATTTCTTCATTAACTGCATATATGTCTCAATTTATCCTCCTTAGCAAGCTATCCTGCCTTATTCCTTATACTGTGAAATGCACACAATACCTTGATTATGGTTATGATATAGAAGTGACAGATTAAACAGCTTTTAAGTAGCTTCATCTTATCCATAAATGGCAAAAGGTTCTTTCATCGCTTTTCTGGAGTTTGTGTTTCAAATGACTGTTGTCCTCTTGGTATGTGTCAGGGTAATATCTACCAGGGCAGCAAGAGATATGTGTGTTACCTGAAAGTTTCCTCTGGTGTGTATTTATTAATGCTAATTCTGTTATTGCTTATGCTCAGACGTTAGCGCTTGTAGTTCAGTCTTCCACTGGAGAAGTGAGAGAAATGTGTAAGTTGTGTCCAAAAGCTGATAGAGGGAAAACCACAGCAAAGTAGCAGCTTTGTTGGTACTGAAATGAACCTTGAGACTTTTCCTTCTGACAGAGTCACTTTTGGGAGCCCTACAGATACCATAATATAGCGTTACGCTGGCATTCACAAGGTGGTTGTGTAGTAGTAGTTCTTTATACTACCCTGTACTGGCTTTCATGTAATTTGTCCAGGCTTGAATGCAATGAAGACCACGTCCAATTCCCATGAACAACATTCATCCTGAAAATGCATCCAAGGAGGAGCTCTGCCAGATGTGTCATGTGTTGCTGATTCAACCAAAGATAAAGCATTGAAAGAGTCAGACTCTAAAATGAGGATAGTAAGCTCTTGGCATTCCAGTTTATTAAGGGTTCCCAGACTGTCTACTTAGATCCCGTGGCAAAAAGATGGTGCAGTCTCGAGTGATGTTAGTAGCTGAGCTGAATACATCCAATCCCCTGTTTTTGGGAGCCCTGCCTTTCAGAAATGGTGGATCAAACAAGTGTGAGGTATTGATGGTAAGGAAACTGTGTGCTGTAAGAGCTTTAAGTGGCACTTCAAAGAAAGTAGATGGCCATACCACTGTGATTCAGGGTGCCTCAGCTGGGTACCACACCATCACCATAGCTAGTCACCTCTGGAGAACTTAACTGAAATGTCTGTCTCTCGTTACCATTTCTGGAGGATGAGTGAGTGCTTCTACATGACATTTATGCCTATTAACTTCCTGCGGGGGCTGGGAAAATAATAAGTTAAAATTACCCAAATTGTTTTGGGCTTGTGTTTGTACTCTGCGTTACTCTCTCTGTTTTTCACAAGCACGTTGAACTCTTGTTGTGGTGTTTCTCGGATTTTGTTTGTATAGCTGAGATTTGTATTTGTATAGTGTGGTTTTGCTACACATCCACACTAGTTCTTGCTACTAGAAGAAAGCAGGAAGAAATTTAAACAGCACTGTATCCCTGCTTTTAGTCTTAATTGCTTTAAGTTGGATCAAAGACTGCCTACTAAAAGAAAGAGAAACTTCTAGTCTGAATTAAAAAATCTTCACAGACTTATCATCAAACCCCAAAGAAACATCAGTTCTCTTATTTTTACTTTCTTCTATTTTCCCAATACCTGTAATCCTTCTCATGTTTCTGTTTACCTTTTTTTTTTTTTTTAAAATCCTTGGATTCTGTTTGATGTTTAGCTGCAGAAACTGACTTTTCAGAAATTGTGACTTTTTCAGTTTATTAAAAATATTTTAGTTTTAATACTGTAGCTGCATACAGAATTTTAATATAGCTATGTACAATTTTATAGCTTGCTCCTTTTCTGTGCGTTTATATTGAAGAAGCAAAAGTCTAGTATTATGTATTGGCATTAAAAATGAAACTTTAAAACATGAATCCACCCAACAAATAAAGAACCCTGCGAAGGATTTGATGTTGGTTGCAGAAATAATGTCAGTATTGTATCTATTCAGGAAAGTATTTTATGGGTTTCTCTGTTTTATGATCTGTAAAACCGCATTGTTTTTTTCTAAAGCTTCTGTTGGATCCTTGGTGTTGAGATTATTTAGCAAGTTGGTTTCTTGTCTCTGTGTGGGTGCGGAGTGACACTTTTCACTGCTGTCTATTTTAAAATTTACTTACAACTCATTTTCATGATCCTATAATTATGTTGGATCGATGTCTGATTGCGTGATAGTTTAGCATAAGGATCATCAGACTCCATCCTCCTCTAATGGGCAGAAGCAGATGCTTTATTTGATCAAGGGTGATACAACCTTTCACCCATTTTCGTTATCTCTTTTATTATATTTTTGTGTGGTGAATATGCTGGACCTGTTATGATACACTGCTGAGCTGTATATCACACATCATTTAAGTAGTTACCAAACCATCAAGACATTGAGGTGTTGTGTTAGAATTTTTCTAAGTTAGAAGATTTTTTTTTACATTATTTTTAAGGTACCAGTTGTTTTGATCATTCTTTAATAAAATAGAGATAAATTAAATAGAATGTCTTTCGTCATTATTGATACTTTGGGATTGTAGTCTCCTAGCAACAGAAAAGAAGACAATTTGAAAAAAATTTGTTAAGTGTAGAGAAATCCACTTCTCCCTACTTGCTTATTATTTCAAGCTCTTACTAACTGGAAAAACTGCAGCCACATTTAAGGAAAAAAGTCTTTTGTCCTAATAACTTTATTTTCTCAATACATTTTAGAGGAGAAACTGGCAAAGTATTTATTTTGTGATCCCTGCAGTCCAGCTGTGCAGGAGGAAATGGTGAATTTTGCTAACAAGGTTGAACTTAAACATAATTTTAACCATGTAACACCAGGTTGTCCATGCTGTTGGGTCATCCTAGCTTTGTAAAGGGTGAAACAGGCTCCAAGAATGAAGAGTCCCTCTGTGCTGGGGTGTACCCTTCTTTAGGGTCAGTGGTGACTGTAGATCAGCTCACCATATTTTCCCTCTGCGGCTGTTGTAACTTGGGTCAGTGATCAATGAGTTCACACTCTGTGTGGACAAGAGGCTCCCTCCTGAAGGCTATGGAAGAGATCACCCACAGCTGGAAACAGAACTGGGGTCTCCTTGCCTCCATCCAAGTGCCCAATCTGCCAGACCAGAAGTCCTTAATCTATAGCTGATAAGCACCATCTTGCCTTTGAGACTCTGATATTGGATCTAAGTGGGCAGAGGGAGTAAGGGATGATGTTGCTCGTGGTGCGTTACATTGCCAATACTCTTGGCCATGGGTCTGCAAAGATTCAAGGCCATTTGCCTTTGACAATACGTGGCTACCTGTGCATTGTTTGGCTCTATCATAATGCCACAACTCTTACAGAGACAAAAATGTGTATTTAAAATACTAAATATATTAAAAAAATTAAAGCCATGCACAGCCCCAGAATTCTTTTTCCCCAAATCAGTGCCTGGCTTTACATGTCCTGTTTTCCGATATCACTTTCTACCTGTTTCAAAGAAAGCTTCTAAATGTCCTTTGATACCTGTGACTTATAATGTCCCTGTATTCCCGGTTTCTGACTCACTGTTGATATGGGTCTTGTAATTAATTCAATCAATTTCTACTATTTTATTACTCTTTTAGGATTTTAGGTTTGGCCTAATCTGCCTCATTTGTTTTCACTCTGTCTCTTACTAGCATGTGATCCCTGCATCATGGATGCTTGTAAGCATTAATATTAAAACTGAGTTAAACTTGCATTTAAAAACAAGTACTATTTAAACTAAGCAGAAGGAGCACATAAGAAGACATACCCTTTCATTTTGATGCCTGTAATTACTGCAAGCTTTTGGTGTGTGAGGAAAGTTAAAACGTTACTGTCGATAAACTTGGATGCTAGCAACTTTGTCTTGATCTCTCAGCTTCATACCATTTCATGAGACACTTGGTTTGAGTGGCTTTTTTGGTCTTGTTTTGCATTTTTTTAAAATAAAGACACATAGCCTACTTACTGATTCAGAGAGCTTTTTTTTTTTAAAAAAAATATTCATGGAATGTCACTATGTCCTTATTTACACTTTATGCACTGATTTTGTCTGTACTAGTAAAAATTCCAGTTTCTAAAGATACTTTAGGTGATGGTACGAAGTTACACTGTTAAAAATGGGACAAGCGATGTGAGAATCTACTCCTTCTGCATATCTGGGCAGTTCAGAAATCTTTCTACACTTTATAAGATGCTGTCTTGAACCATGAGAGACATTTCAAAGAACTTTCCCCTTCTCGCAGGGGTATTTGCGTAATCATCTTTGCTGGAACAAGTTCCTTTGGCATGCTAATGAATTCCCAGCTCCAGGAGGTTCTTTCTATAAAGTTGCTTTACATCAGATTTAATGCTGTTAAAAGCACACAAGAAAATTTAACCCACAAAACATGTGCCATCAATCGTTTATGCTGCTTCATGAAGATGTGACATGCATGACATGAAGAGATGATGGACTGAGATAACTGCTTATAGAGTGTGAAGAGGAACAGGGTAAGATGCAACCTTGCTCTGTTGGGTGTAAGCAAAGCTCTGGGATGATGCCATTGTTGGTCCACATTAATTGCTCAGTAATTATCCAAGAAGAGAAATAAAGAATTTTTGAGAGAAAATGTTACAAGGGATATTGGATATCTAGTTTTAATAAAAAACCCCCCAAACAAACAGTTAGGCTATTCTGTAAGCCCTCCTCACTTGCTGACCTTCATGAGATTTCTCAGTTCTCCTTTTTAATGGGTCACCTTGGCGTATCTTGTGTTCCTGGTCAACCTAAAGTGGCTTGAAAACATAGCCCTTTGAGAAGAACTAGGGCCTGACAGAGCTATATTAAAATTGCCATAAACCAGTAATTTTAAGGTGTGGTTTTGGTTTTTTTTTGCATTTTCTCTGCACATTTCCTTTCTGATATAACAGGAGAAATGTAGTCTTCTGGCCACTGTGCTACCAAGTCATAGCCTTGTTTGTTTTCCTTCTGGCTGCGTGACTCCTGCATGCTTACGGTTTCAACCAGAGGTGTCACTGGTTGTTCTGCTTGATCTAGTGGTTGGGGTGTTTTATAAAGGTGTAACAAAAATGGATCTGAATCCTCTTAGGATCCTGTGCAGAAGGCTGAAATTTAATTTGTCAAGGTATGTGACAGTCTGGGTTGATGTGCGTTAACAATGCTGCCTAATGAAACTGGCACAGGAGCCGTCTTGGTGGAATCTGCAGTTAATTAGTGGTCAAACCTTTTACTGTTTTGAATATATTCTTTTCAGTAAGGAAAATAGCACGCTCCTGTGGGCATGCTAAGGATATTAATGGAATCTTGCAGCATTCAACAACCTTTTAAGAGTGGTTTTAAGAGTGGTAAATACTGCAGAGAAGTAGCCTACTGGATTTTCAAAGGGATGTAAACATCCATCTTTCATTTTGATTTTTATGGAAGTTAGGCATGCAAATACTTCATTTTTGAGCATCCAACCCATAAATTCTTTTAAAAAGTTGCCAAAAGACTTACTTTCAGTAATAATTCTTCATGGAGAAAAAAAGCAATAGTGCTACTCCATCATTAGAAATAGTTACTGAAACCTTTCTCTATCATTGGTAAGACCACATCAATAATGATACATTTGTTGATGATGTCTCCGCGAGGAGAAGGATGTGGAAATAGTGAAGAGGAATAAAGGTCAGCCACAGAAATGATTTTGAAGCTGAAAAGCAAGCCTTGTGATGCGAGTCTGGAAAAACTCAAACTGTAATTCTATATGAAAAGAAGATGGATAGGCAGCTCTCCTTGCATGTAGGTACTCGGATGTGGAGAAGATTCCTGCTAATGAGTGGCATTTTAGTTTTGCAGAGAAGTGTAAAATAGAAAGACTGAAGTCGATGACAGATAAACTCATCTCTAAAGGGTTGGTTTGCCAGCTGTGAAGATTGTTGAAGTATGGAGCAACTTCCCAGGGGACCATTACACTTACTATATCTCAAGTCTTTAAAATGAGTTTACGTTTATTTTTCAAAAGCTTAAAACCTGTTTTGGGGCAAGTTATTTGACCTGTATGTGTAGAAGACATTTTTAATCTCATAGTTCTGTGCCACCTCTTGCATGACAGCTTTTGAGCGCAGAAGATTGCCTGTATGACCCTCAAGGTGTTAACAGCCTCTATGTACTGTATTAAAACAGTTCTTATAATATTATTATTAAGGGTGGACGCAGGCCATCTGTGCACATTAGGACATCTTCTTCAATACACAGTTGGCTAACTACTTTTTTTCTATTATGCGTTTCCAGAAGGTGATAACAACTAGAGAGAAGGTGTCCAAATGGCCGAACAATGTTTGCAGATCCACTGGTGTGTGCTTCTGTGGAATTACGCAGAGTGGGGATGTTTGAGAGCACAGGGTCTGCTGGGATGGTGCTGAGCATATTCCAGGGCAGGAAGTGTCAACCATGCTATCTCCTTGGTTAAGCCTACAGAAGGAATTAGTGCAAATGAATGGAAACAGATTTTTAGGTGGTGTTGAGGCTCTGATATCTATGCTGCAGACATTTCAAGGCTTTTTTACATGAGCCTACCTTTAGTCTGGCCCCTGAATACTCATTTGTAGCTGGAGTGAGTGTGTTAGGCAAATGTCTGGGGTGAATCTTCCAGTTTAGTTTTATTCAAGAGGAATCAACTTCATGCGCTCAGAAACCATTCCTCTTGTGAAAGAGGGCAATTAAATGGAGATTACCACAAGGTTTACTGAAAAGCACACTCCTCCTCTGAGCAAAAATGCTTAATGTCGACGCACCTTTTATTGCAGCTATTGCAGAAATTTTGGATTCAATCCAAATTCAATTCCTTCCTGCTTTGGAAGGAAGTTGTTCTTTCCTCTGAGAAAAAGTTCAGGAATATGATAATAAAAACAAAGTTTTGGCAAGTGGGAGAATAAACTCAGCAGCAAACCAGCTATATTAAACTGGCAGATGAGCCAAACTTTCCAATAACCCTCTCCTGTGGGGTAAATGATACTCTCTTCACTTCAGCGATTTATCAGGTGTGTTTTGAATAACAACAGATATCTGGCAATCCACCAAAAATAGATTTGACTCTCACCCTTTCGCAAAGCCTTCTTGCCTGTATCTTGGTTCAACTCTCAATTCAGAGAACATACGGAAAGAATTGCCTAATCATAGAATCATCAAATCATAGAATGGTTTGGGTTGGAAGGAACCTCAAAGCCCATCTAGTTCCAACCCCCTGCCATGGGCAGGGACACCCCCACCAGCCCAGGCTGCCCAAAGCCCCATCCAACCTGGCCTTGGGCACTGCCAGGGAGCCAGGGGCAGCCACAGCTTCTCGGGGCACCCTGTGCCAGGGCCTCAGCACCCTCCCAGGGAAGGATTTCTTCCTAATATCTCATCTAAATCTCCACTCTTTTAGTTTAAACCCATTGCCCCTTGTCCTGTCCCTCCCTGCCCTGCACCCAGCCCCTCTCCAGCTTTCCTGCAGCCCCTATTAGGCACTGGAAGGCTGCGATTAGGTCTCCCTGGAGCCTTCTCTTCTCCAGGCTGAACAAGACAAGCCCAGCTCCCTCAGCCTGTCCTTGTAGAAGAGATGCTCCATCCCTCTGATCAACTTTGTGGCCTCCTCTGGACTCGCTCCAGCAGCTCCATGTCTTTCCTGTGCTGGATAACCAGAGCTGGACGCAGCACTGCAGGGGGTCTCAGCAGAGTGCAGGAGAGGGGGAGAACTCCCTCCCTCAACCTGTGGGCCAGAAGCTAAGCTGGAGAGCTGTACTGATCCAAGAATATGGGCACAGTTCCTGGTATAATGTGACCAAGAATAAGGTTACCTGAAAAGTAGAAAAGTATTTTGAAAAATTTGAATCATCAAATTCTGGCCTGGACTTCCAATGGCAGCAGTAAGCAAATCACTTAAATGTTGTTTAAATGAAATGACCAGTGTATTGCTGAAAGCATGGGATTGGACTCAGTGACCCAGATGCTCCCTTCCTAATAGAATAACAATTAAACTATAACTTACAATATAAAATAGCTTCCAATGTGAATTGTGTTTATCTTAATATCTGACTTTTTTTTTTTGGCAATGATTTGACTATCTAGCCTTTATGAACCATACAGCTGTGGGCTGAAGATAAAATTTTAACTCATTCAGGAAAATATGCTTCCATTCACACAGTCTGAGATGTGCTATTCCATTTTATATTCTCACAAAAATACCGTGGTGAATAGAAGCTTTTTTTATTAAATTCATGCTATCATATCTTCTTTTTTACATTTGGTAAGGATTAATATTACGCTATCGTTTAGACATAAAAGAACAGGTCCTTGTAATGAACTGTGACAAGAGAGAGGTGAAGAGGAACTTTGATAGACAGATCTGATATAATGGCACGGAAGATAATATACAATCCCCTATCCTCATATCTTGATCTTTTATATATGTTCAACTGCAGGAAAAATAGAGAGAAAAAGCTTTATATTAAAAGAAAAAACCCCAAACCAGTAGACAGTTTGCTTACAGAAAGCTTACGTCACTACCTCACTGCTGTGGAGGAGTAGAGACTATGTGTGACCATCCAACCCTCTTTTCCTCTTGGCAGGAAAATGCTCTCTCACTGATCCCTGGAGCCTGATGGAGAAATCATTTCGCTAAGGTGTCCTCAAAACTGTTAATTTATCCTGCAGTTCCTTTGTTGGCTGAAGACTGAGAAGATTTTGGAGAAGACATTAAACATCCAGAACATTTTGAACTTAGGTTTCTCTCTTATTTCTTCTTCATCTCCTTGTGCCCAAGGGGGAAAAAAAGCCTCCCAGCCTGTAGCTCTGTGTTATAACTGAACAAAGCTGCTGGCTGTCCCTCCTTGTTCCCAGTAACTTCTGAATCAGTTGGCCAGCTTCAAGCACATTTTAGGGAAGGATGGCATAACTTCGAAAGAGAGAGATCACTGAGTGCCCACAGTGATGGAGAGGTGGGGAAGTTCTTCTGCTTTAGGTGTCATTGGCAAGCTGATTGGTATGTCCTTGTGGCTGTCTCATCAGCGCAAGCATGGCCTCTAACTCGCCTCAATATGCTTCTTTAGCAGTAAAAAGGGCTCAAATGACATGTGGAGAGGAGCTGTGATCACTGAGAAGGTGGATGGAGTGAAGTTCACAAATCTATAGGAAACCAGACTTCTCTGGCTTCGTTTCTCCACAAAATATCCCGATTAAACATGTTAGTCCGCACATGATGCAACCGTAGTGTGGGCAAGTCAGGGTTTTCTCAGGTGCGAGGGTCTGCTTCCTTCTGGCATGTGTGAAATCAAACCTTTCCTTGTGAAGATTTCGCTTCATACAACTGTGACGATTAATTGTCACACAAAGGCACTCTCCTCTCCCTGCCCCCTCCTTCAGCATCGATCCCCAAAATGCACATTTTCCCTTAATTCTCATATGCTGCAAAAAAAAATTGTAAAAAACTCTGTGAAGGTGGAAGTTAAACTGGGCTTGTTTAGTCTGGAGAAGAGGAGGCTCAGGGCAGACCTTATTGCCCTCTACAACTACCTGAAAGGAAGTTGTGGTGAGCTGGGGGTCGGCCTCTTCTCGCAGATAACTAGTGACAGGACAAGGGGAAATGGCTGCAAGTTGGGCCAGGGGAGGGTCAGGTTGGAGATGAGGAGAAAATTCTTCTTGGAAAGGGTGGTCGGGCATTGGAACGGGNTTCGATTCTATTCTATTCTATTCTATTCTATTCTATTCTATTCTATTCTATTCTATTCTATTCTATTCTATTCTATTCTATTCTAAAGTAGTTGATACCTAGCCAGTTTGCCATTGTACTGCCAAGGAAATCTTTTCTGCTCCAGTACTGTCCGCATTTGTTCTAGCTTAATGCAGCTTTGACGTGTTAATTTTACCGTGGCTGGAAGCGTCACCCTGAATCCAACTAACTGCCTGGTTTTGAAGATACCGAGTTTGTATTTGCTTGTAACTTTAATCTCTCTAAAACTACTGAAAGAATGATTTGAACTTGCTAGTCTTTGTTTCTTTTGTTTAAAGATGTGTTTAATTCTTCTTAAAAAAAACTTTTTCGATGAGATATTATCATTAAAATGACTGTATTAAACTCAACGTCGTGAATAATTCATAATGCAATTTTGAAAAAAATTGCCATGCAAAGCTACAATAATTAGTTTTATGTGATAGGAAAAGCGTTATTTTCATATTTAGACAGGAAGTGAACATTTATTTAGATACACTTTTCACGGTATACTAAATTATGGCATAAACTAGTGTTTGTAATTTAAAAAAATGTCAAGTTAATTTGAAAACCATCCCTAAGATGCAAAGTTATATGTTGCCACCTACCTGATAAAATTGATTACTTAGTATATTTATGCATTTGCTGGAAAGTGGGTGGTTTTAAAATGTGATTGCACATTTAAAATTAGACTTTAGCCCATGATGTTGCCTTTTATGAATTTTTTTGCATCTTATTCATAATATTTTGAGTAGTAATAGCTATAATTTTCTGAGGACACAATGACAATTCTCATTAATTGCCTCCAGTTTTGTAGACAACTTTAAAGAAGTTATGGGATGGTTGAATGGAGTCATGGCATCAAAATATTGCTTGCTTGAATCTGGGGATGGAAGCTGCCTACATACTGCCCTACAAATAGTAACCTGCATCTCCCCAAAGAGACTGGCTGGCAGTCCCGAGTCGAGCTGTCTTCTCTTACTGACATCTTGAACAATCTGCTCCCTCTCTCAAACACAGAGCAAGGAACTGTGTTAAGTACCCTGAACTGGTGTCCTGCCCTAAACCCCGCATTTTGGAGAACCCTGAATTTCTAGTTATTTACTGAATCCAACTGAATGGCATTTTTTTAACTTATTTAATCACCATGTACACAGCAAATAAGAAAAAAACAATTTCGTATCTTGTGAATGGGAAGGCTTCCAGACTTGTGTAGGAAGAGGGGAACTGATATTTTCACATTCTCTGTTGCCCTCGGTCCTTGGGCTGCTGGATGTTGGCATGTGTTTCTCAAGAAGCTAGTAAGATGAAATGTGATGTTACCTGCAATGCAGATATCCAGTATCTGCTGTGTGATCCTATCAGTAATTTGTGGAGCGTGGCTTTACATCCTGTGCTTGGAAAAGTTTTGGTAAGTTACTTTGATCTTCTTGGCGGTCTGTGAGAGCAAGCATTTTAATAAAATGGCTTGAATAATAAATTCAATACACTTATTTGTGCATTTATAACAAAGCTGGTGGACCTCCCTCTGTACTGGGCTCTGGTGAGGCTGCACCTTGAGGACTGGGTTCAGTTTTGGGCCCCTCACTGCAAGAAGGACATTGAGGTTCTGGAGTGTGTCCAGAGAAGGGTGGGGAAGGGTCTGGAGCACCAGTCTGATGGGAGTGGCCGAGGGAACTGAGGGATTCAGTCTGGAGACAAGGAGGCTGAGGGGAGACCTGATGGCTCTCTGCAACGCCCTGACAGGAGGGGTGGGCAGCAGAGGGTTAGTTTCTTCTCTCAAGCAACAGGTGATAGGACAAGAGGTAATGGCCCCAAATTGCTCCAGGGGAGGTTTAGGTTAGATTAGGAAAAATTTCTTAACTGAAAGAGTGGTCAGGCATTGGAACAGGCTGCCCAGGAAGGTGGGGGAGTCACCATCCCTGGAGGTGTAGGCACTTGGGGACATGGTTTAGTAGCCATGGTGGTGTTGGGTTAACGGTTGGACGTGATGGTCCTAGAGGTCTTTTCCAACCTTAAAGATTCTGTGATTCTATGAATACTTTTCTGTGCTGTTCGCCATTGAGTGGTGCAAAGTTTGTTTCATGCTAGGTGGGTAAAGCTGACTGTTGTGAGCTGGTGGCCTGCAGCTCTGGCAGAGCGATTGCTTGGGTGCTGTCAGCAGTAGTTGCAAAGAGTTTATAGAGTCTGTTAGATAGAGCTAGGAACTGGGATAAAATGAAGTACCGAATAAAATCCTATTCACCAAACAGAGCTGAGGCCCCACCAGAAAAAACCCCTAATGACATAATTGCATCTGTGTCGTGATGCATACACACAGCAGGATTGCTGTAATGGCTGTGGACAGCCATAATTCTGGCATTTTCAAACTTTTGAGCACCTGATTTTGCAATTTTAACACGACTTGAATGAATTATTTGAATAGAGTAATGCTGGGAAAAAGGGCTTGTTGAAATGCAGTCAATAGCTCAGCGCAACAGATAGAGTTTTTATTCCTGTCTTCTATTAATTTAAATGGCAGGCATGTCTGAATCTCACAGCACGCTGTGAACATTGCACTCAATGTTTTTAATATGAGCAGAGAAGCATTCCTTTCTATGTTAAATTACATGGCTTTTACTTAACGTCAAACCTATTAAAAGCTTTCAGTAGAGTGAAGAGTTCAGCACAGATCTGCATTCATAGAATTCTTTCCGTACTATCCTGAATTTAAGATCAGAGTTGGTTGTGTTTTAATAATGCTGTTAACACCTCAAGCAGTCCCTGAACATTTGGCTGTGAAGATCTTTAAGGTCTCTTCCAACCCAAACCATTCTCCAGATGGGGTTTTGAGACCCCATCTGGAATACTGTGTCCAGTTCTGGGCTCCCCATCTCAAGAAAGACACGGATCTCCTGGAGAGAGTCCAGTGGAGGGCAACAAAGATGATAAAAGGCCTGGAGCATCTTCTCTATGAGCAGAGGCTGAGAGACTTGGGTCTCCTCAGCCTGGAGAAGAGAAGGCTGACAGGGGATCTGACCAGTGTTTATAAATACCTAAACTGTGGGAGGCAAATGGACGAGGCCAAACTCTTTTCGGTGGTGGGTAGTGAGAGAACAAGGGACAGTGGCCTAAAACTAGAGCACAGGAAGCTCAACTCAAACATGAGAAAGGACTTCTTCACCGTGAGGGTAACAGAGCACTGGAACAGGCTGCCCAGAGAGGTTGTGGAGTCTCCTTCTTTGGAGATATTCAAGACCTGTCTGGATGCCTACCTGTGCAGCCTAGTGTAGGGCGCCTGCTTTGGCAGGGGGGTTGGACTCGATGATCTCTTTCATAGTCCCTTCCAACCCCTACCGATCTGTGATTCTGTGATTCTAAGTAGAGGTGTACTAGAGAAAGATTATTGCTGTGAGAGTGTTGGACTGTCAGTAATGTATCCACTAATATATCCAAATTATTCCTAAGGATTCTTTTTAGTGTGTTTTCTTGCCCCTCTGTGATGATTTTGGGGCTACCTCATTAGTGACTGGTACCTAGTTTAGAGACCTGGAGAAGGTTTGGTTCTATCAACTAGGAAGATCCACTATTGTTCTTTGTACTGTGCAGCTTTCTCTAACATGAAGAGGCTCTAAAATGTTAGCAAATAATTTTTGTCTCTGTTCCATTAAAGGCATCATCAGAATCGTCTTCACAGCAGTTTTGACACCTTTTGTAACTTCATATTCTGCGCAGAACTGTGCATACTCATTTCATCAAAGCTTATATATGCAAACTTTTGTTGTGCTAATGTAAGCTCCCTCAGGGTTCTCTGTGGCACTAGCACAAATTTTAACGTTTTGACTTCTGCACTGCTGGATTTTGTGTATGTCACCTAAAAAGCAGCAAGAATTTTGTTTCTTCTTTGTGGTTACTGCTAGTTCTTTGTTCCTTCAAAGGCTTTTCAAGGCATTTTCCTCTGTTTTTGTGGATGCACTGATTTCTTTCCATGATTTAAAGTCAGAGGAAGATTTTCTCGGTTACTTTTTGAACTGACGGGTTCTTTTTGAGCTTTCAAAGGCACTGCAAGATACAGGGTTGTGTCGTTATCAACACCGTCACATTCTTTCTGCAATAACAAAAGAGCCATCCAAAGGCTCTCTATAGCAAGATGAGAATTTATTGTGGATGTGCAGAAACCCTGCCTAAGGTTTCTTCTCATCGCTCCTGGGGTAACCAAGTATCAACATGACAATAGCATTGTTATTAGTACATAAAAGTCCTATTGCCTATGCAAAGTAAACTGCCGTTTCCTCGGGCAGGTACGCTCGCCCCGGGAAAAGATATTGCAGCAGAAAAATATATTTTCATTTTTGTATATGTCTACCATATCAAGCACTGGCTTGATCTAGCTTCTGCTGGGTTGCATGGGAACCTTTTCTGGCAGATCTGTGTGTTTCAGTGGATGATGTGTTCCCTGCAACCGGAGTCCCGGGGCAGTAAAGGCTGCAGCAGGGTCAGCGTTCCTACAGGGGGGAAAAGGGAAGCGTTGAATCAGCAAAGCAGTTCACGTCAAGAAGAGCGAAAGAAGAAAGGTTAAGAAGAACCTTAAGGTTCCTTCCTGATTTCTGCTGTGAAAAAACCTCTGCAAATACTCCAACAACCAAGAAGGTTCTTCTTAAGGTTGGAGATGAGGAGAAATTTCTCCTCAGAAAGGGTGGTCGGGCATTGGAACGGGCTGCCCAGGGAGGGGGTGGAGTCACCATCCCTGAGGGTGTTTAAGGAAAGGTTAGATATGGTACTTAGGGACGTGGTTTAGTGGGTAATAGGTGGTGGGGGGATGGTTGGACTAGATGATCCTTGAGGTCACTTCCAACCTTAATGATTCTATTCTATTCTATTCTAAGAATCAATACAAATGAAAGCCTTCCCCCTCAATTAAAAGGGGGAAAGTGCAGTATTTTGAAGCAACAGAGAAAGTACTAAGGTTTTTCTGTAATAAGAAGTGTGAGCGTACACCATCGTAAGTGACAGTGCAGGTATTGAGGTGTGAGGGCAAAAGCGTGTGAACGGAGATATCTGCTGCAATAAAAAGGGAAACTGTCAGATAACCCGGTTGTTTGGAAAATGGCAAGCCCAATGTGACTTCATTGACTTCAGTGGGCTTAGCTTGTAAAAAGGTCTATGTCTCTTTGATATGACATAATAAATAATCTTGTCTTCCGTACAAGTTATGACTTAAAAAAAAAGTCTGAGGAGCAAGAATGTGATTTGACTCTTCGTTTTATCAGTTGTGAATTTTTGACAGCTTGCAGCCTTAAAGCTGAGGATAAGTGTACCAGCAAGATACAGTGTCATGTTACAAGATTTAATGTTAGTAGAATGAAGATTAACTTGTTCCTTCTGCTAAAAATAGACTGATATTTGCAGTTAGAATCAGAGAGTCATAGAGTCTTTAAGGTTGGAAAGAAAGTTCAGTTTCTTAAAAAAAATTAATATATATACATACTTTTTCTATTGCAAGTGCTTTTACGGTACATGTCTAGGTTACTGAGCACATCATCCTCTAAATTTGACCCACTGTAATTATGGAGAAATACGATATTTCATGGAGAAATATGATGTGTATTCATTTTCTGTTTCATTGACACGTTCTGTTTACTTTGCCCAAATAACTACTGAGAGGAAGATGATTATGTTTTAAAGATGTGAAAAACATTATTGTTCCATATAGGTGGTAAAGATTCTCTCTGCTTTATTTACAAAATTATTTATATCTTGTTTATATGAAACTTCCTTTCAGAAATGGAAATCGCCTCCTTTCATAGTAGTTAACATTTGTTCCCATATGCAGTGTTGTGCATATAAATGTTTATTTTTCTGGAAAGTGTTTTAAAATTGAATCTCACTTCAACAAAGTCAAGGCAAATTTTCATTTTACTTCTAATGGGAAGAGGATTGGGCCAGTGTATATTCGGTTCCTTTTAATATGGTGATTGACATTTAAAACCAGTTGGAGTTTTAAAAAAAAAAAAAGAGTTTGAGTAGTGAAATGGAGTTAATTGCAATAGGTAAACAGATGAATCAATGATCTGTGATTTTATGAATTTTACAAAAAGAGTACCTGTAAAGTCACAATGTGGGGATCTTTTAGCTCTGTCCCAGACAAGAGGAGCAAATGAGTATGCACTGATGTTATTTTTATAAAACTAAATAAATAACTTGGAACTATATTCAAGGTAGTGATTTAGGAAAAAAATATTTGGGATATAGATTGCTGTTGCTTGCTTTCTGCAACTTTTATTTCTGTTTTTCACTGGTTCAGTGTCACCTTCTGAATAACTTCAATTATATTTATGTTGGAGTATTTGCAGAGGTTTTTTCACAGCAGAAATCAGGAAGGAACATTCTCTCATTTGCCTTCCCGTATCACTGTCTGCAACAACTATACAATTCCAGGCTAGAGGAAAAAAGTGTTCTTAAAGGAGGTACTACAGTCAGTTTGAGCAGAGAAAATGGCATTAAAACTGTGAAAAAAAGAGGCAAAACTTTGTAAATGTACTTATTCTGCTTAGCTGTGTAAAAAATTTCATACCACTTTACATTCCTGCGTGAGTTATTTATTTACGTAAAAATGAGCGTCGACTCGGAAAATGTGATTTTAGAAACATCAGTATTAGTGTATTATCCCAATGTTGCTGTATGCTGCATATATATAATATATATCTGTACAAGGAGAAGTGGTGGCTGTCCCAAATCTGCTATACTGAGGTAAGCAGAAGTATGGGAGTGGAAAGAGATAAAAAGTAGGTTCATACCAGCTATGCGCATGCTGGGGTACGGGGCTGGGAGCTGAAACTCATCCTCTGTGTACTCTTCACAGACTCTCCGTACTCTTAAGGATCTTGAGCCACCCAACCAGCATTTTATCAGACATGTTTAGGCCGTGCAGGCAAGAACCACTGAAACAGTCTTGCACCAGTTTGGATATCACTTTCCTGGTGCGCGTGGATGTGGCCAGACCAGTGTCATGCCAGAGAATGGACCGTGATGTTCTGTGGTTGGCTATGACAGCGGTACCTGGATACTGCCAGGGGTGAAGAGCTGATGTCATTACCACCACCCCTTAGTCCTACACATCTACCCAATCATTAAAGTGTTCTTTAACTGTTAATTGCTTGTCAGATCAATGGAAAAAATGATTTTATGGAAGAATTTGGAGAAACAAGAGAATATTGGGATGCTCTGAGTTTAAAATTCAGCGTAAAATAAAATAAAAAATATACACAGGGAAATGGCCAGAGGGTGTGTGGAAATTCACACCGTTGGTGCATCAATGACACTAACAATATTACAGTAGCAGCTGGTTAGAGAGTTTCAGAAGGTCACGCAATTTGTTTGAAAGTATTAAATACAGAAAATTTTACCTTGGTGTCTGTAGTGGGAGCTAACAGAAGAATTCAGCGACAAGTAACTGCCGTGACCTCAGTTGTGTTTTGTGTGGAAGTGCAACGTGTGTATCTAGGAGACGGTTATGGAAGGAAATAACATGACTTTGCTCGACAATTTTAGCTGTAAAGCCAGAAAGGAAAGATTATCTTGCAGAAATGTGTTGGACAAAAAGCAGCAAAAACTTCTGCCTGAAGTGGAGGTGAAAGTGAGGGAGGGTAGGAGTTGGCACTGACTTTGAAGACCTATGCCTGAAAAGAGCAAACTGATAATTTTATATACACCTGTGCACACGGGTGCACCCACACCCACATATATATGTATAAAATACCTAACGTTTCACATAGTCATCAAAATAAAGTAAATTTTATATTTTATATACCTGACCAATTATTTTAACCACCATAGATTGTTTTGGTGACTTTTATGCTCATATTTATCTGAATTACTTCTGGAGTTCACACTGTTCAGTCAAGTTATGATATTGGGAAGAATATATAGGAGATAGTTTTCAGGCAACCCTCAGTCTATAAACTGTAGTCTGTGTTGATCAAATCCTTGGTTAACATATTCTTGTTCCCAAAATAGCCCTGGTCAAAAGATTTCCTGAATATGTATGTTCCAGGTTTTTGGCAGTATTTGTTCTGTATTAATAGTACTCTTGCACAGAAATGTCAAGAGCATTTCAAGCTCAGACCATGAGGCTGGTTTTCAGAACAGGATACAATAACTATCTCCTTCCAAGGCTTTTGTCTTTCTTTATTCATACCTATTCAGTTATAATAATAGCTGGACAAAGTAAATTTTTAAGTCTTCCTATTCTAAGAGGCTTTGGCTGCCATTTAGGTTTATTTATTTGGTACCAGTTCATAGTTAAAGTTCCGTTAAATTGCTGGTTTTGCTCTTTACTGGCATTCTTTTCTGCTGGATTCCTTGATTCTTGTCATACCTGTATGGTTCTGCATGAGATCCCTTTCTACAGCTGAATGCTTTTTGGATTTAAACCAAGCTCAGGAACTGCTGGAGGGTTTATATTTCTTTGAAGAGCCGAGACACGGTGATTTAACTCTTCAGTTATTTGAACTTCGCTAGTATAAACTCTTCGTCTTCAAGAACTTCTGTCATATCAGCACCCTGGGTTTGTGGTTCAGAGAGTTGTGAAAGATTAAGCTAACAGATAGTGTTTACATAGCTTGAAGGGTACACAAGTCGGGACGAAAACAGTAAATTCAGGCAACCCTTTCATGTCTCACTTTCTCCATTGTCATTGAGATTAGATTGGGTTTCCAGGGTCCTCCTCCTGCAGCTCTTGGCTTATTGTCTGCAGGACGGTGTTTCTCCTTCATCTTGGTACAGCACTTCTAGTCTTGGCTAGCCTCTCGACTGAAAAAGAAACCCCTTTCTCAGCTCCATTATAATAGTGTTGCTTTGTTTTCTGGGTGCAAGAGGCTCAAAAGGCTTTTCGGTGTTTTATGGAGGAACTGATTTCTCTCCCCTCTTTTCAAAGAATAACTCTGGGGTTTTTTTTCGTTTAAATGAAGGATCATTAAAATTAAAGAGATGAATGACAGAGGAGTCCTAGGACCATGTTGAATGGAAGGGACCTCCCAAGGTCTTCAGTTCAACATCCAGCAGTTAGAGCAGGTTGCTCAGGGCTTTGACTATTCCAGAACTGGACAGGTACTGCTGTCTTTCCCAGCCATACCCCAGCATTTGACCAGGTCTGTGAAAAATCTATTATTCTTTCTTATTTTGAGTTGGAATCTCCCATGTTTCAAGTTCTGCCAGTAACCTCTTGTCGTTTTAGTTTCTACCTGCAAAAAGAGTCTGGTTTCATGTTCCCAACACCCTCCAGTTAGGCAGAGAGCAGCAAGACTGACTTAGTTTTCTCTTAATGTCACACAAACGCAATTCTTTCAGCATCCCCCCATGTATCCTGTGTTCCAGACCCCTAACTATTTTGCTACTTTATATACAGCTCTGTCTGTCTGGCTGCCTACCTATGTATATTTTGGTAGCCCCGTATATATACATTCAGCACAGCAAATGGCTGATTCCCTAAAGCAGTGGGTAATATGCAACTTCTTTAAGGAGTTCTGCAACAACAACTTCACAAAGTCAAATTGTACACAAGCTGCGTAGGTGGAATCACACATTTTTTAAATCAAAGGGTCATTCCTAATGCAGTTGGAAAGAGATTTCATACATTTTGTAAATGATCAATATATAATTTCTAATTCCATGTCTAAGTGCTGTTTATTTCCTTTTATAGTACACATGTTGGCTACAGTGTTTGTCGCCATAAGCAATGCATACAAAGAGGGCGACTGCAGTCATATGTTTTACAAAGGCAGAATATCTAAAATTAATATTTGCTTTTGGAAACTGAAGTGATGGAAATACCATAAAATAATCATAGAATAAATGAAAAGAGAAAAAAATTATAAAATATGTAGGAATTTGTAATATTTTTTTAAATTACCAGGATCTGGAATGAGCTTTCAGATGTTAAGTACCACATTGTCTTCTTATTACTTTTATTTTATTCGTTTTAACTTGGTTATTAGAAGAACAAATGGTGACAGAATTTAGAGGATGAGCAGCGAGGATCAGGAGACTGAAAGTAATATTTGCAAGTCCTTAAAGATGGAGGTAGCAGAAAGCCAAATAGTTTCCAAATGGGGACCTTTCGTGGAGTGATTTATCTGATATGGCATTGCCATTTGTTGTATAATTTCAGTCTTGTTGCTATGGGAACCAATTTTACTGTTGCAGTGATTGTTAATCAGGATTTGTAGTTATACCATTTTTACCACAAGGCCTTATATCCTTACAGATTAAATCATGGTGCTCAGTGACAGTGGTGTACATCAAACATTATTGCCAGAAATAAAATCTGACCAACCTTTCTGTCATTTTTCTCACCGTTACCAGAATCAGAGAGCAGAAGCTGAAGTTAACTTTTACAGGAACTCAAGGATTCTGCTTCGGTTACATTTGTCATGCTTGTACAATTCCAGGAAAAGAAAAGAAAAAAAAAAAAAAAAGCAAGCTTCTGCCTTACAGTATAATAATTTTATTTTCCATTTAAGTGGAAATGAATTGAGTACTCTGGAGATACATTTTCTACGCGTTGCTTCTTTAAGCATCTCTTAAGGTAGAATTATAGCTCAAGGTCATCTAAACTGAAGAATTTTTCTCCCTATATTATGAAAGGAGAGAAATTTGTGTTTATGAGGGGAGAGTTCAACACTCAAAGTTTAGCTATCTCGGTGGTGTAAGTATTCTGTATCTTTTCAATCTTCCCTCTAGTTTTACAACTCTCCCTGCAACAAGGGTGTTGGCAGGAATAGGGACAAAAGGGCTGAAGCTGTGTAGATTGTATTATCCTTTGCTTCAGTTACAGGAGGATATGAGGGTCAAGGAGCTTGACTTCTCTGGTCCTGGTCCTGGTCTGTGAATAGAAATGGGAAGAAGAATTCTTTCTCTCCAAATTTACTCTCTTGGTGCTCTGAAGAGCTAGGCTGAAGTGTTTGTCTGGACACTACCAGCTTCACGTAATGAAAATACGCATTTCTGCTTGATATCTTTGATGAATCTTCCTAGTTTCTTTGCTGTAAAAAGCCGTTGGTAAATTGCAAAGGGATGAAACGCTGCACTCAAAATTCACAGAAAACTTGAAAAACATAGGAGAATGGTGAACTTTCCATTCATCTCAATGAGTGTTTGATGCTGAAGCACAGTGATGACCAACAGTATCGTTCAGTGTTCACCAGTGATCAGTTTAATGGAGTTGTTAAACAAAATACTTGTCTTTGAGCCCAAAACTCTGATGGCAGAGCTCTGGTTCTTCACTCCCCTGGTCAGCTCCTTTAAATGGCACAATGAAAAGTTGTCAACACAAAATTTGTGGTTGATCGTGAGATGAAATTATGTGGAACGTATCATTTGAGTACAGACCGGGCTGGGGATTGTTTTCACGTCTCCTCTAGTTTTTAAGTGGTCTTCTGGCAGAATTCCTAAAGCGCCGAACTGGAGCGATGCAGAATGGCTAGCATTGTTCCCAGATTTGTATTTATCTGGTAGTATTCGGTGGGATACAGCCAGGTAGCATTTTATGTGGTGTTCCACAGAAACCCTCAGACTGTTGGCTTTTTCCCCGACGTACCAAATTCACAGCTTCTCTAATTTCAAGTCAGCCCTGTTGAGCCAGGAACATCTCTGTGACAGTTGTGTTTTCACTTCACTGTATTCCAAGTACACGAGGGATGCAGACTCAAAATATTAGCAAGGTGCTAGTCACTTTTTTTTTTTTTTGATCTCCTTTCTGATTTTCTTTCTCCCTTCTCTCTCCTTTTTCATGTTCGCTGCTGCCGATACCCAGCCCCCACTATAATTCTGATTGGCTAAATTAATTCTGCAGCATCCTGCTGTGAATAATTATGTTCATCCAGTGTGGAGCTGGATGCCTTTCTCTCCCCCCCCTCCTCCTTGCCTAAATTATAATGTGACAATTGAAGCTCACAGCTGGCTCATCAGAGGTGGCCAGTTTGGGAATTGGCACATCTGAATGTGCCTCTCCGTTAACTCTCTGCCTTGATTGCTTAAGACAAGACATATGTAAACCCCCTGATTATTACCATTTTGTGCGTTTCACAAAGATACTGCTTTAAACTGCAAAGCTGTTGTGTTTGTTGGGGGAGGGGAAATTACAGGAATTTTTCTCTTCCCCTCCCCACAGTTCCCTCCAACAATAAATAGCTGTCAGACTTATGTCAAGAATGAAATTATAGGAGCACATGAGGCCTTGATTACATTGTTTTGGATAGATTGCTATTAGCATACTGCAATGAAGTCTAATTTTTCAGTGCTTTAGCTCAGTCAAGAATCAAGTGACACAGGAGGGGGAAGGGATATCATCTACAAGAAATGAATGATGTAATTCTGTGCAACCATTCTGTAGCCTGTTTCAGTTATCAGTGGTTAAAAACAAACAATGAAATAACTAAATGTCTTCTGCTGAAATGGGCTATTAGTTGGGAGGTAAGGCAAAGCTGGCATGTTACCGAACAAAACATTCTGGTTAGATGTCATTCTTTGTGAACTTATTAAAGACATCTCAAAAGCAAATTGGTGTATATTTAATCCATCCTCATGCAGCTTCTAGTTGACTCGGTACGTTCGTATTTTAGACTTGAAAATACGCTAGGTTTTTTATTAGTTGTTTGCATAATTCATAGCCCATTGCCAGTTTCGGCTACCGTGCACCCTCTGATGATGCATGCTTATTATCAGATAACGTGTAGGGCAAGTGCCCTTGTTGTGGTTTTGTCGTTTACAATTTCTGATGATGTGCACACATTGCTCGCTTAATTTGAAAATCTTTCATTTTGTATTCTGTGAGTGTCCTAATCTTTAAATGCTTAGTATCTGTGGCTCCTAAGATGGTAGTTTTATTAGTCACAGATACGTTGTTTTAACTACCTCTGTTTCAGCAGAGTGGAAATAAATCAAAATTGTTTTGCCTGATTCTTGAAAGAAACAACCTGGAGTTTGGAAAGAGTCAAGTGGGACAACAAAGAGTAGCAAGAAGAGTGCATGAGCTGTGCATGATGATACATAAAAACTCTACTTGCATGAGCTTGAGTTGGCCATGCTCTTTCTGAGTGACAAAGTAGTGGGTGAGACGCACAAGACATCCAAATCGAGCATTTAGAAAGGATTTATACCACATCATCATGAGTTTGCGAGGTGACACATACTGTGCAGAAAGATTGTATTGCAATGTTAGACATTTTATCTTTCTAATTTGAAATAGTGAGCACTTTATTATGACTTAATATAACTACATCAGCCACAGAGGGACACGGTAATTACAACTAATTCAATCTGAAATATCCCTAAAATGAAACAAAATACCTTGCTTATTCATTACAAAGTCAGTTATGAGATTTAATGTTTTAGAGACCTCTTCATACTCGAAGGAAACATGGTTTACTCTGTTGGAGAGTTTGGGGTCCTTTGGTTCAATGGCCTGCTCAGCCTGCGTGGATCTCATTGGCAAAGGCTACTGAGAATGTCAGGGTTTCACAAAAGCTCAGAAGGTGCTTAGAGAAATTCAGAGCAGAAAAAAACAGGTCCATGAAGACCTGTTAAACAATAAATACCACTTCTACAAGCAGCCTTTAGTGGAGACAACTGGAAATGAGAGAATGTATGAGGAAACACCAATGTGTGCTTACTCCGTTACACTGGGCAACAGCTAGGGCACTATCACAGAAGGGGACCCAGGTGTGCTGTTGGTCAGATACAGTGTGGGTGTTCTTAGGTTTGTATGGAATATTGACCATCTTGCATTTTAGTTAGTATTTACTTCGGGTTTGTCTTTATGTCTATTCCAAGTGGTTGGTATTAAATTCTAAAGCTTGTCTTTGACAGTTTCAGTAGGTTGGGCTTTCCTGAACATTTCCATATAGAGATGAAAAGACAGCTTGAAACACAGCTCTTACTACAATAGGTATTATTAATTTCCATTTTAAATGGCTTCAGTTGCTTCAATTCTAAGTGTAGAGAGTAGTGGAGAGAAAGGGAGAAAGAGGGAGTGTAAGGTGGTGTGGAACCAAAGGGCTGTCTAGATCAAAGCTGGTGTGTCCACTTGTGCCCAGCACTCCCTGTGAGCATGGACTCATCACTAAATCTTTCTAGTAAAGTGGTGGGATGCTCCATCAGTGATCAGTGAACTAACTCTCTTCCAAGTCTTAGCCTAGACTGAGCACGGGGCTCAGCTGTGCTACCCTGGTCCAAGGAAGGAGATGTGAACCTTAATGTGAGTTAACCTTAACCTCACCTGATGACCTGGAATGAACCAAAACCACTTCAACCCTTGTCTTACTGTGTGACTCACAAAAGGCCCTTGGTAGTCAGATGAATTGATACAGCCTTGTGGTGTCCCACTGGAAACATATCCAGCATTGGGTAATATTTATTTTGCAATTTCTAAGCTGTCTTGGCCTATAATATGACTGTGAGGCCAAAGCATTAAAATCAATACCTGAAAATTTACTGTGTTGGTTTTGAAGAACATTTAACGTGTTCTTCGGTTGTGGCTCAAATCTTGGTAATCACTTCTGTACTGGCTATGACATGGGAGCCATGGGAAAAATGAAAATAATGCGGCATGGTTTGGTTCTCCATTGTGCCTGAGGCTTGCAAAGTGAACTTGGTAGTTCTGAACTGCGCCTTTTATATCCATTGTAGTGAATTCTTGCTGAGATTTTGGGACAACCTCAAAAAGCACATTGAATTGTCACTATATGTTTACTAAGAAATATATCTCTCTCAGTTAGGTGAATAGCACTTCACAGAATCCCAGAATCACAAGGGTTGGAAGGGACCTCGAAAGATCATCTAGTCCAACCCCCCCTGCCAAGGCAGGGCCACCTAGAGCACATCACTCAGGAACGTGTCCAGTTGGGTTTTGAATGTCTCCAGAGAAGGAGACTCCACAACATCTCTGGGCAGCCTGTAGCTGCCCACACTTTTGAAATTGGTGTATGAGAATGTCTTGAAATGACATAGAGCTCAAACAATTGAATTTGTGTTAAACAAACAAATTTCAGTTCCTTTGGAATCAGAGGAAAAAGGTGAGCTTGCTAAATGGAAAAGGACAAACTAACAGAGGAAAATAATTTTGGATTTTAAATGGCAAGATGAACTCAGATAAGACATAGAAAAATATGTAGTATGTCTTAAAAATATTTTAGTATTTTAAATGTGCTTGTGTCATTTAGAGAATCTGAATCCAATGAATAAAGAATCTTAAAAATTCTATATAACATTACCACATTCTAAAAATAGAAGAGTATTTTTTCAAGGGCTAAGCAATATTTCTTGCTGAACCGTGTTTTTCATGAATTAGTTCTACTGAGCTGTTTGAAACTGAAGTCCCCCCAGTAACAGCAGCACAGCCACTTCAGCCGTGCTGAAGTCAATGCAGCGTTGCCGTTGATGAAGCCAATGCAGCACTGCTGTCGATGACAGTGGGTACCAACTGTCTCTCAGTTTGAATAAAGATCTCACACACTAATGCTCAACAAAACAGAACTTGTAAAGAGAGATGATGCTAGTTTTCCTGTCTGTGGTGTCTGAATTTTTAATGTCGCGGGTGTGGATGTGTTGTAAATATTTCGCGTGAGTACTTCTTATAAGTCACTGGAGTTACAAATTTAAAAGACGTTAATCAGAGGAATGGGTCTGATAGACATTTCAAATGCTCTACAAAAACAGCAAGAGAATGCAAACTCATGTTCCTATCTGCATGACTTCATAAAAGAGGCAAATGATGTGCTAACACAGCCAGAGGGAAAATTGTTATATCACTTATTTCCTGAGAAATGCGAGTTTCAGACATAATTAACCCAGCATTCATACACTTGTAACAATACTATTGATTAGCTAATCAATGATAACTAAATACACACCTCTAAATTACATAGTTTAAAACACATTACATTACATCAATGGAAACAAACCAATTAAAGTGCTTTAAATGCATACAACTAATCAGGAATTTAATACATGCTAATTGTGACCAAAATTTCAATTAATGTGTTGATACATTACATCATATTCAAGAATGGAAAAACACCATGAAGTTACCATGTTCATCATGATCATATCAAATGATCTCTGAAACGTGCTATCAAGAAACAATAGTAATTTTCTGCTATTTGTCAACAGTTACTCGTTACAGATATGGACTTCATCTCTTTATGCGTGTATATCTCTATATGTGTATCTATATGTATATCTCTATGTGTGTATATCTCTATATCAATATATCTCTATATCAACACATCTCTCTATATAATGCCTGGCTTAGTGTTTCCCAGTTCTAGGGTGGCCTCACGGTGATATTGCCAAATCTCTCTCTTTTTTTTTATAGTGTGTTTTCTATCATCTCCCTTTAGAAGGTATGACTGAATATTTTAATGTGTCACAAAAGATTAGTGCTGGAGAGGATTAGGTGGTGGATTGTAAATGGCTGACGACAGGATAAATATGTTTGTGTGTAGGATCTTTTCTCTGAGTAAAGTAAGATTTTGTGTGCTGAATTATTATTTGGAGAGTGCTAACAAATCACATTTTTCTCTTTGGAAAATGATTGGGTAAAAATAAGAATTTGTATCAGTATCCCTATTGTTGCATTCCTTTTATTTTACCCGTAAACTATGGTGAATGTCTTTAAATAGACAAAAGATTGTTAAGTACGTAGCTCTCAAAATTAAATGGAAATTGGACACTTTACAAATCTCTTTCTGAAGTGATTAACATAAAAAGGAATAGTAACAGCATAATATCAACTTGATCCATACAGGAATAGATGAGAAATAGGTGGGGGAAGAATTGCCAAAAATCTGAAGAGCAGCTGAGGGATAAAAATGCATATTAGGGATTGGATGCTGTTCAAAGTGCCTACACCTGCATGTAGAGGTCTTTAAATGCAGTAGTTGTTGGTGCAACCCGGAGAGCTGCCCTGCTAATAACGTACACGTCTGCTTCAGGGTGTGCTGCTCATGGGGCAGGAGATGGCTTTCCTTGCCTTGTGCTGGCATGGTGTAGGGAAACAGGGTCATGGAAACAGAACAGTGCAACTAATCAATTCTTCTGCCTCATTAACATGTTTGATATGGAAAAGGTATTGATGACATAATTCAGAATTTACCTCTTGAAAACAAAGGAAACTGGGTAAAACAATTCCTTTGGTTTAAACCCAAGGGTTTCCATTTAGAATCATAGAATCACAGGCTGGTTTGGGCTGGAAGGGACCTCAAAGCCCATCCAGTTCCAACCCCCTGCCATGGGCAGGGACACCCCCACCAGCCCAGGCTGCCCAAAGCCCCATCCAGCCTGGCCTTGGGCACTGCCAGGGATCCAGGGGCAGCCACAGCTTCTCGGGGCACCCTGTGCCAGGGCCTCAGCACCCTCCCAGGGAAGGATTTCTTCCTAATATCTCATCTAAATCTCCCCTCTTTTAGTTTAAACCCATTCCCCCTCGTCCTATCACATTTTTTCAGGTAATGCCTTTGACCCTTTGTCCATTTTATAAATAAATAAAGAAGCGATCACTGTAGCAGGGGAGTGAACACAAGTGTCCCGTTTCCAAAGGAGTACTCTTAAGCATCCTAAAATCCACAGGGCTTTGAGTTATTCTTAATCCACAACCCTACAGTTTGATGCTAGAAGAGATTATCCCCAGTTGATCTAAAATGCATTTTGCGGTGAGCGTACTCATGAGAGTTTGCTGGTAAATCGTTAGGAACCTGAAAGCAAGCAGAAAAAGGGTTGAGATGTTCAAGACACGCAGAAAGGTAAAATGACAGCTGAAGTACACATAAGCTGTGAGAGGTGTATGGAAAATACATAAAGTGCTAGAAATTGTGTTACAAAATGATATTGTTATTTTGTGGGCTTGAAATATACAGTTGCCAGAGATGGGAAATTTCATAGAGTTCACAATGTGATCGTATTAAAATGTCAAACACATAAAATAAGGTCATTATTCTGCCCTACTTGCCTGCTTTGAGCGCTGTGTTCTATTTTGGACATTCCTTTAAAAATAGCATAAACGAACTAAGTTGACTCTATGCGTAATCTACAAATACATTGAATTTTGCAGAATAAAATTTAATAAATTTAATA
>VWZZ01001076.1:0-11253 GCA_013399095.1 Psophia crepitans
GCCCTCCCACCCCCCCACCAGCTCACTGCACCCACGTCGGGTCGTTGGCACCACAGGAGCTGCCATGCATGGGGCACAGGGAGGGGTGCACCTCAGGGTTTGCGTGCTTCCTTTCGGGCCTCTCTGTGACTCTGTGTTCCCACAGGGAGCGGCAGGAGCAGCTGATGGGATACCGCAAGCGGGGGCCCAAGCCAAAGCCGCTGGTCGTGCAGGTAAATGTGTGGTGGAGTCCAGCCCCGCACCTTCTGGGCAGCCTGTTTGCAGCGTGGCTCCGTCCCCAGGGAGCTGCTTTCAGCGGGTTTCATCATGCTGAGGAGCCGTGCGTGCAGCCCGGGCGCTTTGCAATGCTCCGGGGACCCCCAGGCCCCAGCACTGAGCTCATCGGGCGATCCCAGCCCCCCCTTCCCCTCCGGGCTGCAGGGCAGACCCGCTGCACCCGCAGCCAGGCGGCATTAGCAGGCTGCTCGCAAGCTCGGCAGCAGCATTCCTGCTTGGCCCCTGTTCCCAGACAGCTGATTGAAGGGTGCTTTTCTTCTTTTCATTGCTTCATTAATCTGGAGCAATGCAGGGCCTGTAAGTTGGAGTGGGCTGGGGCCGCCTGCTCGAGAACACGGCGCCCCATGATGCAGCATCCCGTAACGAGAGCTGTCGGAGGGGCGGGGGTTTTACCGGGGCCTTCGGCACCTGCCGGAACACGGGCGTCTCGTTCTCCGGCCCTGGCTGACCACGGCCCCTTGCTTTGTGTTGCAGCTTCCCTCGTTTGCCCGCCGCTCGAACATCCTCACGGGGCTGCAGGACCCTGCCGTTGACAACAGGCCAAAGCTGGATCTTGGCTCCTCTGGCAAGAGCCAGCAGCACCAGTATGAACTCAACAGCAAGAAGCATCACCAGTACCAGCCCAACGGCAAGGAGAGCAGCATGAAGCACCAGTCGCACAGCAAAGGGAAGTATTACTACCAGCTGAACAGCAAGAAGCACCACCACTACCAGCCGGACCCCAAGATGTACGAGCCCCATTACCAGCCCAGCAGCAAGGAGCCGCAGAGCCAGGCCTGCTTGGACAGTAACAAGGGCGCCCTGGTTGCCCACCCGGACAAGTGGGCGCATGGCCCGGCCAAAAACCTGCTGGGCCCAGTCAAGAACCTGACTGCGGAGAGCAAGAACGGGGCTGAGAAGAACCTGTCCAGTGGTACCGGGCCTCCCCCCAGGGACCGCGTCACCAGCAACGGCCTCGGGGGCAAGATGAAGATCGTCAAGAACAAAAACAAGAACGGGCGCATTGTAATCGTCATGAGCAAGTACATGGAGAATGGGATGCAGGCGGTGAAGATTAAGTCCGGGGAGCCACCCCGGAAGCGGGCTGCAGAGGAGAGGACTCCTAAGAAGGGTGGGGAAGAGAAGCTGGAAGCTTGGAGGAAGCCAGGGGAGGAGAGGGTGGTGGGCAGCAACGCCCTCAGCAAAGCAGAGGGCGAGAGCCGGCAACCCCCCACGGAGCTTGAGGAAAGTCCCCGAAAGACTCCCCTGGCCAAGGAGCTGCCCCTTCCTCCGGCAGAGCAGCCCCTGCAGCTCACCACCAAGCCGGACCTCGTGCCCTGGTCCCTGAGTCCCGTCTGCGAGCACAGCCCTTCCTCCATGGGACTGAACCTCTCCAGCCCCGGCTCGCGGAAGCGCTGCCTGTCGGAGCCGCACACGGAGCGGGAGCCGGGCAAGAAGCGCCTGACCTCCCGGAGCATCAGTGCCCCCACCTGCCTCAGCCCCCCGGCCCCCGAGCGGCCGGAGCTGCCCGCCCCCGCCCAGCCGGAGGTCATCCTGCTGGATTCGGACCTGGATGAGCCCATAGACTTGCGCTGCGTGAAACCGCGGGCGGAGGGCGAGCTGGCCCTGGCGCAGGTGAAGCCAGAGGTGCCGCCAGCGCCAGCTGAGAAACCGGCCCCGGAGCCTCCGCAGCCCCGGGAGGCCACGGAGGAGGAGGAGGAGGCCGAGGCCGAGTCACTGCAGGAATTCAAGCCCTTCTTTGGGAATATAATTATCACAGACGTGACCGCAAACTGCCTGACCGTGACCTTCAAGGAGTACGTGACGGTGTGAGGTGGGACGGCGGCTGCTCCCCACGGGAGCTGCCTGTCCCATCCCAGGGCCACCGGCCCCACAGCCTCCCTCTAAGGTACTGGTGCCCCTTCCCCGGAGCCCACGTGCCCCCTGCCCGTGCCACGGCACCCGAGCCTGCTGTCTCCACCGAGGGGACGCCAGGGCAGGGCCGGGCACGGTGGCCGTCCCTGCCACGCAGGGTGTCCTCGCCGCTGCTCCGGCCCCGTGGTCGGGGGCTGCCCCGGGACCTGCGGGCGCCGGGACAGGCAAGGATGGGGCAGCCAGTTACTCAGAGTTATAGTATTATATTTTAACAGTGCTAACTTGTCGAGTGATTCTTGCTCCCGTTTGTACGTGGTGTTATTGAAATGTATTGTTCGAGCTGAAAGCTGGTCGCTCTCCGGCCACGCTAATATATTTATTTGTAGGTATTTATATAATGAAATATAAAGCCTAGATTTATGGAGTCCCTAGATCACCTTATAAACTATATCAAACGACTATTTTCTGTTCTCCTTTTTAACCATTCAGCATTTGTTAGTCTCGTCCCCTTGCCCTCCTTACGACCCGCAGGACCATCCCCGGTATATATTTTTTGATACTGTACACATGTGGTGTTTCTATGTGCAAAAAAAAAAAAATCGTTATCTAAAGCTAAACAAGCTATTATAGAAATTGCTGCTATTAGAAATGTCTAAACTATAAGCTTCCAATTATTAATTGCTTGAATGTAAATATTAAATGGAGATGTTGAAAGTGCATTTGATGTTCTGCAGCTAGTGTAGATCGGATTGCAAAGCCCGGCTGCTGGGAGCGGGGCGCGAGCTGCCAGCGGCGCTTCCTGGTCCGAGGGCTGCGTCACTGGGGAAGAAATGTATCATGCAATCGTTGCGAAGGACTATAAACCTTTACAAAAACTACCGGGATTTGGAGTGCGTTTGTTACTGCCTGCGGACGGACGGCGCAGAGGGCGTCCCTGTGCAGGCAGGCTGTGCCTGGGGTGCCCCGGGGCAGGTGCCCGCAGGTTAAAAGCGGCTCCGAGGCGCAGCGTATGGAATGTTGTTCTGACTTTTCCCCAGAAGCGCAGAGGAGAGCGTGCTGCCCGCGGCGTGGAACGGCACCCCGTTTCCTCCTGGTGCTGCCCAGCCGGGCAGCAAGGCCGCAGGAGCCGGTGGTTCGGTGTTTCCCCGCAGTGCCGAGGCAGGGCTGGGCTTCTCCGGAGCAAACCGGGCTGTCTGACGGTTGCGGGAAACCTGGAAGGGTTCTGGGAATGCTGGCCGGGAAGGTGGCTGTGACGGATGGGCGATGGCTGGTTCTCAGCCTGCCACTGCCGTTATCACCCGCGCTGGGGACAGTCGTGATTAGACGAGGAGTTGAACTTCTCCAGAAAAGAGGATAGTCCAAATTCCACAAAAAAGCCTGCAGATGTCTCTGAACTAGATTAATAATTGCTGGAGTCCACTGAAAATACAATGCAGGGCTAATTCTTTACAAAATGGCTCACACGAAGGTGGCAACCTAGCAGCATGGCCATGGAGCCCGTCTGCCCGCGGCTGGGATACAGCGCTCGGTCCCTGCTCCCCGGGATTCCTTACAGCGTTCCCATGCCGAGTCGAGCGCTCGTTCAGAAACCGCCCTCTGAATCCCCTGGCTGCCAGACTGGCTCAGTTACCAGCCTGTCTTGTCTTGGGCTTTTCTTGAAGTTGATTTCTCTTCCAAAAAAGATCCGAGTTGGAATGTTGTCGTCGATGGTGCGTTAATGTACATGGATGAAAGCCTCAAGCTTGTGAGAAGCAGAATTAATTGGTTTGGGTAAGGCGGGCCCTGCAGTTACGCTGGAGCTACCAGAGGACATGGGTGAGTTGCCCCCACTGAGCACCTCACCCTCTCCTGGAGCACGCAGGGACCGGGGAGCACCCTGCGGGCTCGGCCCCTGGGTCCTGCTCTGGCACACCCTCTGTCTGTCCAGGCAGTGCAGCTCCCAAAGCAAAAATAACCCCCTTGGTCTGGTGCTGCCCACTTCTGGGCCACCCAGGCGTCATTTCATTTAAATAAATTCAAAAGTCAGCTTGGCAGCTCGTCCTTTTTAAATCCCGAGGATTATGTGGCATCCGCAGAAAGGTGGGGCAGCGTCCAGCCAGGCGTCATCTGCTGGGGCTGGTTCGCGGTGGGAACCGCCGCGTGAGCTGTGTCAGCCAAAGTGTTGCCTACAGGCGTTCTTGTGCCAGAGCGCTTTTCCAAGGCAGGTTGGGTTAAATCGGAGGAAAAGCAACTGTTCAGTGTGTGGATGCTGTTTTCTCAGCTGGGACAGCCGTGGGGGCTTGTATCCACGTGGAACAATCGCAACTGCGGATGCTGTTGTTGCAGACGTTGGGTTTGGTCCAGCGTAGCTCAGGTCTGCTGCTCGGTGCGCTCGTGCGGTGACGGGAACGGGTGCTGGGAGCTTACGCCAGCAAGCTGGCTCCGTCCCAGCTAGTTGGTTAAAGTTCTTGGTGTGGACGGGGTCAGTACTGACAGCTTGGTCCGTCTCTTGTTTCAGTGAATGCTCCATAGTCAGTGGAAACCTGTGCGATATGTTTAGTGCCTGTGATTGTCACCTGCCTGCGTGGGGACCCCAAAATCTGACAGTATGTGCACCGAGAGCCAGTGGAGATAGGTGAACTGTGACTATAATCAACATTTTGCTTGTTAGCTGTGCTGAATCTTAAGAGGGATTTAATCAACTCTCCGTGTCACCGGGGCTGTGCGAGTGACGGGCAGAGGCAGCGGCGGCCAAGGGTGCTGGAGAGCAGGTGGGGGGGGGCCGTGCACCCCAGCCCGCGCGGGGGCATGCCCAGGGCTGGTTTGGTGGGCAGCGCTTCCCTGCCGTTCCAGGCGTAGCTGGCAAAGCAGGCAATCAGAAATGATGCATTTCCCTTGATTAATTAAGCTAATGGTTATCTGAAAACAAAAATGGCATGGAAGAGGGGACGCATGCTCAGAATGCAAAATGTGATTTATGAAAGGGGAAGTGCCGCTCGACAGACAGCGGCAGGAGCCAGTCCAGGAGCGGGGCTGGGCAGGCTGGGGCAGGGTGTCTGCGGGAGGAGAACTTTTCCTTCAGCCAGACAAAGGTAGATGAAACCAAAGAGGTTTCTCACAAGTAGCAGGATGTGCCTTTTAAACGCGGGCTTGCGGGCTCCCGGCCAAAGCCTGAGCATCGCTGCTGCCGGCGTGAGCTGGGCCGGCAGCTTCCGTCCCCAGTCTGGAGGTGTGTGAGGCTCTCGGCAGTTAATGACTGTTCGCAGGTTTACAGTGAGCTTTGCTCAGTAACCTTTTTAAAAACGAGCTGTATTGTGTTGCCCGTTTTAAGGGAACAGTGTTCCCCTGAGCGTGTGCTTTCTGAGCTTCCTCTCCCTAGGCCCGCCGCCGCCCCATGAGCCATAGAAGCACCTAAAATATTGTCTCTGCTGGCAGGAGCCGTGGTTTGTTTGAGGCACCATTTCCCGGAAACCACATAGCCAGATATTTCTTAGTTTAATAGTTCGATCATGTTTATCACAACTCCAGCAGCTTCCTGTGCAGTGAAAGGTGTGATAAGTAGTTACTGGTTTAAAAGCTACACCCTCCCCTTGCTTGGTGCCAGTTGGCTGGGAAAGATGAAGTGTTTAGGGTACGAATTACTTATTCATACCGCTCGCTTCCCATATTAAGGGCATCAAACCTAAATGCCTGTTACTGAGCAAATTAATGTGAAGTCCGCTATGATTTCCAGTGGTTATCAAAGTGATCCAGGACGAGATGGAGCGTCACCACGCTCCATTAGGAAGGCTGGTGTGTGCTACATTTAATGTATTTCCCAGGAACGCGTTAACCTCTGCTTGGTTTGGATTTATTCCAGAGAAACATTTGCTGATTTAAAAGGAGAATTTGTGTTCGTATTTTAGCTCTTCTGAAAGGGTCTGGTGCATCCATCGATACGTGGCCGTGCCGAGAGGAGGGGCTGCAAATCTGTGCTGTAAAGCTGCTTTCAGGTTCTCCCCTCCCCAGCTGTGGTGGTACCAGTGTCTGCACCAGCACTGAGGCTGAATCCCGCTGCTGGCCCTGCCTCGCTGAGCTGCATCAGCAGCGATCGCCGTGGCCCTGTGCGGTTTCAGTGGGTGCTGGCGTGGTCCCCACTCCACGGGAGGGGATGGAAACTGTGTCCCCAGGCGATGACGGGGCAGCCGTCAGGGTGAGCCCCGTGGTGTTGTGGAAGAGGTTGCATCTCTGGGGTGAGGATGCTGTTAAGGAGAAGGATGTTAAATAAACACACGACACAGAGCTGACGTCTCTTAATCAGAATAAGAAACAGCCTCGGGGGGGACTGGGAGACTTGCTGGTCCAGACTGGGAATGGGAGAGGCGAAGGGAGAAGGGTCGAAGGTGTAAGTGGCCGTATGCAGTGGCGAAGAGGAGGATTTCCAAGGTGTTCAGGAAAGTGCTCGGTGCTTTTGCTCATACGTGGGTGGGGGCAGCTCCTCCAGGCAGTCATTGCACATGTTTTGTGGGGTTTTTCCTTTATCTTTTCCCATTCTTCTCTCATTTCGCTATGTGATGTCAGAGCTGACCGTGTGACTTCGCTGAATGTGGTGGCCTCAGCATCTCTTCCCCGCTGGAGCTGCCAGCAACAAGGTAAAGCATTCATGGCCACGTTGGGAGGGGAGGGGGGGAAGCCCACTGTTCAGGCTGCATTTTTCCAGGCTGGTCCCCTTGAGCACGGCGCGGGCTGTACAGCTCGGCCGTGCACACGTTGGCTGCTATAAACCGTTTTAACTAAAGCCGTGTCCAACGGGACGGGTCCAGCGGCAGAGGCCTGCCAGTGAGGTTTTTTGCTGGATTTTTGGTGGGGCTGATGTCCCTCTGCCTGGGAGAGTGGCTGCAAGAGGGCGAGACTGGGGTGCAGCCCCCCTCCACCACCCCCCGAACCAGGGCAGCTGGGCGAGGGGGATGGTGAGGGGGCTTCCCCCGGTTCTGCCACGGTCCCCGAGCCCCTTCACCTCCCCCATCCCGTGGGGCTGCCTCTGGTTTGAACAGTCGAAAATGCCTGGCAGTAGGAAATCCTCAGTCTCCTCCGCAGATAAGATCATTTGGATTCAGCCCAGATTCATGCGAGATCTGTGTCGAGAGGAGACGACTGCAAGGACACTGCTCTGTTTACGTTTGCACCAGAAGAGGAAAAAGGCTGCACAGTGCTGGGCACAGCCCGGACCATCTCCAGGAGCTCCCAGAGCCTCAGCGAGTGGCTCCAGAGGGTCCCCTGCGTGTGGGAAATCTCCTGCCTGCACCTGAGCTGGGGAGAATCCCGTGAGAGGCAAAATGAAGCAGTTCACGTGTTCACGAGGCGGCTGCCGCCAGCGATATCTGACCCAAACGTGGCTCTGCAGCACAGCCCGGCCTTGGGTGGCAAGGAAGAGCCATCGTGTGAGCAAGTGTTGGATGGAGGAGATGGGGACTCCTGGGTCCCCCTTGCTGCACTCGCAGGGAGGGACCCCCTGATTGCTGTGGGGAGTGGCAGTGGAGGGGGACGGGGCTGGGTAACGTGGGAGAGGGGTCGTGGTGGCTGTGGTTGGGTGCTGTGCAGCAACAGGGGGGCAGGAAGGAGAGAGGGTCCTAGTGGAGCAGCTGCTCATAGGAGCCATCCCTGGGGCTGTGCTGACACGGGAAGCCCTGTGGACGCAGAAGGGGTATTACTGCATGACGGACCTTTGGGTGCAAATGGGAGAGAAAGGAGGGTCTCTGTAACGATGACAGTTTGGGACAGGCACCGGCAGCGGCTGAGGGCGGCTGGGGTCTCCTCCCCTTGGGCTGGGACCTGCCAGGACTCCCGTCACAGGGCGAGAGCCCAGGCTCACTCGGGAGCAATTTGCCGGCACCTACTGAAGTCGTTTCTCAGAGGGAGCCGTCAGTTCAGCTGACACCTTGATGTAGTTTAAAGCAAACTGCAAACATGAAGATTTATTTTTATCGAACGAGCAGGCATATAAAACACGCTGTGCAATGCAGCGCAGCCTGGCAGGAAGCACCCTGAATCCCAGGAGTCGTGACTTCGGCACGCCGGGCTGTGTGCTGTCCCTGGCCGACCCTGCTGATGGCAGGTCCGTGGGGTTTAAGGGTGGGGAGAGAAGAAAACTTAATCACCAACTGCCAAAACCTCCAGGATCTCCATCAAACACCAGGACCCTGTTGCAAAGGATGGGACTGGCACCAGCTGAGACAGCAAATCCGGGCTCAGCCAAGCCACGGAGGCAGAGTTCCGCCTGCTGGCTCTGTCCCAGGGAGGTACTGGGAAAGGGGGTACAGCCACACTCCCATTTTCCCGGGGGGTTATACGTTGCCGTGGCCTGAGTGTGCTAGAGGCGTGCTTCAGTCAGAAGTGCTTAGGTGGAGGTGAGAAAGGGAATAACCTAAACCTTTAGGAGACGTTGCTGTTGTGCTGTAGTGGCCAGGGCAGAAAAGTGCTACAGATACAGGGAATAAATGAAATAGACTTAGCTATTATTATAAAATGCATGAACGGGCAGCATGGAAGGAGGGTCTGAGCTGATGGAGGCTTTAACAAATGTGCATTTAATGTTGGACATAAAGGCTGTGCTGAGCAGAAATTCTTGTTGTGACGATGTAAAGCCACATCTCCCAGTCTCCTGGGAAGCCACTGGGTGCTCCATCTTCATCTGCGGAGGGGCTGGAACCAGGATGTAGAACACAAGGAAGGGTGCTGTTTGGCGAGAGGAGCCACAGCCCAGGTCTTGCAGGGGGAGCAGCCGGCCGCACCCAGGGTTTTGCTCAGGGAAGGGCCCTGGCTCGCCCCCCTCCCGCTGATGTGCAGCATGGGGACTGGGTTTCCTTTGTTTATGAAGCACAAGAATAGGAAAACCAGGATGACTCAAGCTTCAGGAGCTACCTCTGAAGCTAAAGGTGGAAAATTGCTGACCACGACCTGCTCTGAGAGCTGTGAGCAGCCGAGGCCGGGGTGGAAACACGAACTCAATGTTTCCCTCCTGCCTGGTGCCAGTGGTGGCCAGGCAAGCGTGAGGGGCAAGCACCAGCCTGGGGGACAAGCACCAGCTCGGGGATGCCCAGGTGGGACCAGGCTGGTCCAGCCCCAGCCAGGGTGATGCTCCGTGGTGCCAGGTCACACTGCGCAGGCATCGCCATGCCAGCCCCGAGCAGGATCTGTCCCCAGCCGCTTTAGAGAGTGAGTAACCGGCCCCGGGGCTGGGGGGCGAGCAGCCGGCGGGGCAGGGAGCGGAGCTGCTGTCAGCGGGAGGGGAGGCGAGCTGCGGGCTAAAATGGCCACGCTCGGCTGCAGGCGTGGGCTCTGCCATGCGGCAAGGGTTAACCCCCCCCAAAAGGCATGCTGGGAAAGGGGAAGGCAAAACTGCACCGGAGAACTTGGGCGGTGGGGGCGGGTGAGGCTGCGGCGGGCGCGGCGGGCAGCTCACCCCCGGCTGGTCCCGGGGCTGGGGGGCGAGCGGCGGGCAAAGCTTGGAAAAGCCCTTTGTGTGAGCCTGGACATCGTGGCTGCAGAAGATGGAGGTTTGGGGTGTCGCCCCCCCCCCGCCCTTGGCGCTGAATTTCTGGGTCTCTGCGCTGGGATCCCCCCTCTCCCGCTTCCCGAGGGGAGGGCGCCTGCTCCCACCGCTGATGCTGTAGCGGGGAATGCGCTCCACAAGTGCCTGTTCGTGGAGCTGTTCAGAGCTCACGGTCACAGGGGCTTGAGGAAAGCAGTAATTTACATTTGGGGGGGGCGGGGGGGGAAAGAAGAGCGAGCGTCAGGTTCTTTAAAATACCAAATATAAGCTTCGGAGAGGGAAGGCTTGTTCGCATCAGGGAGCCACCAAAGCATCTCGAAGCACAAAACAAATGGCAATTTTCACATATGCTAGTAAACGTTAATTTTCACATATGTTAGTAATTCCGCATGGCTTGAAAAATGAAGGATGAACCGTTGTCCCTGAATGTACCCATCCATTTGCAGTGCGGTGCAAGCCAGGCTGTCATTTGAACATCAGGAATGTATTTTATAGGCACTGCCCTCTGCGTGCGTTGGGTCCAGCCGTGACACTGTCCCTCCTCCGCCTGTGTCCTCCTGACACATAAAGCCACCAGGAGCAGATAAACCAGGAGGTTCATGGTGGGTGATGCAGAAAAGCCGATGTGGTGGTCAGACACCGGAGGTGCTCTGACTGCCCCCGACTGGCTGGTGGAATGATGCCTTATCTTGAGTTTAAGGGCTCAACCTGACCCTGAGCCATTTTTAACCCGAGGTGGGAAGAGCCCTCCCTGGGTGTCCCTCTCCGCTTTGAAAAATTCTTTACTCGCTCCACGGCATCTGCTTTCCTGATGCTTTTCGTTCTTGTACCTCTGCAACCTGAAGCAGACCCACTTTTCCAGTGTTTGATGCTCTGCTTCTTGAAGATGCTTTAACCCTCAGGACTCAGAAATAACTCCTAGCACAGGCAGTGCAGAGCCCCAACAAGAAGACATCTAATCTAATGTATCACATTTCCAGAGTTTGTGCTGCAAGCAGCAATTTGTGGTTCAGCAGCAACGGCTGAGCAGAGACGAGCATTATCACAGGAATTCTTTCCATCTCTCGCCTGAGTATGTGACAAATAAGTCTTGGCCGTGGCGTTGTCTTTTCTGGTTTCGGACTAACAGGCTTAACTGTTTTTTCCTTTCCCTGGAAAGGCAATTTTACCTTTGCCTTGTGCACCTCCATTCCCCGTCACTGAGAATTTGCTGCATGGTGCAACATCCCTTGTGCTCGGAGAGCGTAACGCCGGGGTGGGAGGTGGCACCGAGGCCGTAAATCCAGGCACCTGCGAGGAGGTGGGCGCTGAGCGCGGCCAGCAGAGGTGTTCGGCACGGACCGTGCGACCTGGTTTCCCACGGGACGGGGAATCTGCGCGGGAGGGTCTGGGACTGTGTCCCGTGAGGTGCTGAATCACAAAAGAGGATGCGGCCACCGGGGGGGTATTGCAGAGACCCTGCCCCGCAGCCGTTTGGTGCGGGACTGCGGACCTCAGCCACCCCTCGGGGGGCGCAGGACCTTCCCAAGCCGGGGAGAGGCGGGCTCCCAAAGCGCTGGCCCAGCCCGGCCCGGCACACCCCCCCCGGCCCCCCGACCACGGGCAGGAGAAGC
>VWZZ01001077.1:0-12396 GCA_013399095.1 Psophia crepitans
GAGTTCAGGTGGTTCAGTTGATCTGAATCCAGAGGTTCCTCGCACGGTGTTAGACGCCCTAGAAACACAGGCTTTGAATGGGACTAGCCGAGCTACCCAGCTTCCAGCTGGTATGGTCACCAGTGGTGAGGGTGTCCAGGCCAGTGCGTGTATTTGTCCATTATAATCGGCATCCATAACACCAGGCAATGTGAACAGGCCTTGCAGGGTGGTGCTGGAGGGCCCTACCAAAAGAGCGCTCAGATTGCCGCCTAGCGGGCCTGTGACGTTCAATGGAATTTTAGCAACCTTCTGGTCTAACAGCACAGTCTCCATTACTGTGGTGACATCCACTCCGGCACTCCCTGAGGTGCTGGTGCAGAGGTCATCCATACGGACGAGGGACTGCGGCTCGGCTGAGACATACTTCCCAGTGTTGTGGGCGGTGGTCCTTGTGTCGGAGCGCACCCCCACGGCACACTGCGCCGTCGGTTTCCCGGTTTGGATGGTAGCGGGTTCCCATCTTTGTCAAATTTGGATCGACATAGATTCGCAAAGTGCCAGCCTCTATGGCAGCGCGGACAGGGGTGCGGCACCTGCGCATTAGCGCTTTGCTCAGGTTTCATTGGACATTGTTGTCTAAAATGGCCGCTCTCTCCGCAAAGAAAGCACTTGCTGTGTGTGACATTCACTGCTGCCGCGAAGGCCCTGGCAAGGGCTTCAGTTTGGTGGGTGATAGAGCCAACTCTGTTGCAAGCCTGGATCATCTGTATTAGGCCAGCCCCTTGCAGTAAGATTTGTAATATGCGTTTGCAGTCCACATTAGCGTTTCCAACCACTGGCTTAAGTAATAAGGCTTCCTTTCCTTGAGTGTCTCTCAAACGGTCGATGAATTGCATGTAGGGCTCGTTCGTTTGTTGGCAGGATATGGGTAAACGATTTTTCGGTTTTCCCCATCTCTGGTAACTTAATTATGGCTTGATAAGCTAATTGGGCCATCAAACGCAAAATCACGAGGTCAAGTCGTGCCTGTAATGGTGGATCATCTAATGGCGGCTGCCCTAGCAGCTGGCGTAAGCCTGCGCCATGCAGTGGATCATTCAGCTGCTTTTCTCAATTCACAAATGCTTCCCGGGCACACAAATCCTGCCACCGTTGTAAAAATGACAGTTTCTGGGTTGGTGTTAAAATCACAGAATCATAGAATCGTTAAGGTTGGAAGAGACCTCAAGGATCATCCAGTCCAACCGTCCCCCCACCACCTATTAACCACTAAACCACGTCTTCAGTACCGTGTCTAACCTTTCCTTTAACACCCGCAAGGACGGGACTAATTGGCGTATATCGTAAGGAGTAATCTTGCATTTCCTTAGAATATCTTCTTTCAGCTTGCTCGTGAAATTTTCCCAATGTACATACCAAAAAGGATTGTTCCCCACGCTCATTTTCTTTTTCTCTTCCTAACAGCCTTCTCTTTTCAAGGTCTGCCAACCTGGTTTCTGGAAGGTCCCATAAGCACTGATGGTCACTAGGTGGTGATGTTCTGTCAAGAAAAGCTTAACATGTGGGAAAAAGACCATAGAACATAGAGATTACTATTCTTTAATTATTGTAGCTTTTTCTCTATGTTGTCATAAGAAACTGCAAGTTTGGACAAAAGCTCTTGTTTGTCAATTTAATTCAATCTAAGGAATGATTTGTTATGGACCTGAATTTAACTGGGGCCTGGGAGAGAGTCTATGTGAATAATGACACCTTCCATCATCAGGCAGTTAGCACTATTGCCGTGAAGACCTTGGGACATCTGATATTGCATAGTCAAAGCTAGTATTTAAAAATATGCTTGAAGCCAGTTTACAGAAGAGAGTAAAGAAAGTGCTGAGCTTGACATACAGTTAAATGAAATTTCTGTTTTTGTCATGGTTTTACTCCAGCCGTCGGCTGGGCACCACGTAGACACTCGCTCAGTCCCCCTCATCGGGAAAGGGGGAGAGAATCAGAAGAGTGAAAGTGAGAAAACTCGTGGGTTCAGATACAAGAGTTTAATAAGTGAAGCAAAAGCCGCGTGCACAAGCAAAGCAAGATAAGGAATTCATTCTCCACTCCCCATGGCAGGCAGGGGTTCAGCCATCCCTAGGACAGCAGGGCTCCGTCACACATAATGGTTACTTAGGAAGACAAAAGCCATCACTCCGAACACCGCTGCCTGCCGACTCCCCCCCACCCTTCTTCTTCCTCCCAAGCTCCTTATAAACCAAGCGTGAAGCCATATGGTATGGAATGTCCCTTTGGTCAGTTGGGGTCAGCTGCCCTGGCTGTCCCCTCCCAACTCCCCGCACACCCCCAGCCATCCCGCCGGCGGGGCGGTGCAAAGAGCAGCAAAGGCCTTGGCTCTGTGTGAGCATCGCTCAGCAACAGCAAAAACATCTCTGCACTATCAGCGCTGCTTCCAGCACAAACCCAAAACACAGCCCCATACCGGCTGCTATGAAGAAAATTAACTCTCTCTCAGCTGAAACCAGGACAGTTTTGATAAATGTGTTTGTTCTGTTTTATGCTTCCCGATCTATAAGAAGGTACAAAAGTGTTCTTCAAAGCCAGGATGGTCTTCTCCCTTAAATAACAGGGTAGTTGTTGTTTATATCACAGGGTATAGTGCGCAGTGGACTTGGACTTTCAGAAGAACGGAGTCTTCATTATTCTTGTTAAGCTTAATTTTCAAACAATTGTTAAAAACCCATCCATTTTATCACAGTTACTGGATTTCTAGTTGTACCCCAGAATTTAGGTCGGGTAGAATTTGCGTTTCCAAAGCATAACAGAAGTCTTGCTCTTTGCCTATGTATTAAAAAGAAGCTGAAAAGACACGGTCTTTTCTTTTTTTTCCCCCCCTCTGGTAGTTGCTGCTTGCAGCTTATGTTATGAAATTTGCAAGGGGTGCAGAGCACCTGTGTGCTAAAATAAGTGAATTCAGTCCTATTTGCCCTTTGACACGTGCTTCTCCTTTTCCAGCAAATACAGTTTTCCTTAGCCTGGTTACCATTCCTACATCTGCAGAGTTATTTGTCTTTGCATTCTCCTTAACACGGATGCAGAGGGAGCAGAAAAACGCTGGAAGTAATAAAATAAGAAGCTTCTGGGCAGTCATCCTCAGTCTTGTGGTTTATCAAATATTTTAATCTATGAGCTCCAGATTTCAGACTAGACAGGCAGAAGGAGGGAAGAAATATTCTCCTGAGTCCACCGCAACCTGTCTAGAAGTTCCTACATGTCTTTTGGGAATTATATATGTGCCAGACGGTACCACCAAAATTTTATGCCCAGAGCACGTTTCTGAGAATTTCACTCAACAATTAATTTCTGGGGTCTCACTAAGTAAATAAAAAAACCAAACCAAAACCAGTCCTCACTCACTTCTGCCCCTAAAAAATGCTTCCTAAGAAAGCAGTAAACAACAAATGTGTAAGGACTTATACAGAAATATGGCTACCCACCAACCTGATGAACAATAAAGTCAGTTTTTGAAATGTGGACAGCAGAGAAGGGAGAGGGAAAGGTATTGGGACAGGTTGATGCAAAGAGCTTTTGCAAGTCTAGGGAGGTCTGTGAGGGTTGTGGGGTAAAAAAATTAAACAATCAGCATTTTTATTCCAGCAGAGCAAATACATAGTGCAAATGCAACTCACTTTGACAAACAAGTCAATTTGTGGCAGTAGTAATAAGCCGTGTCAGCACACACAGTCTTGCTGTGTAAGCTGTATCTGTCCTGTGAGGGTTCGTTAACCTCCTCTGCTGTAGACCAGGCCTTTCAGAGGAGCTTCTTGCTTACTTACTGGCAGCAATCAAGAAATTAAAAGAGACGTCAGTGACTTCAGATTTTCATCTAATGAACTTTTAAATTCTACTTTTGTCCCTTTCAAATGGCACGGCTACGCCAGCGTCACTGGTGGGTACCATGTCAGCGTCACTGTGAGGGTACTGATGATGCCTCCTGATGCGGAGGCGGCTTCTAGATACAAATCAAACCGCACCATGTCAGTTTGCTTTTTCATGCTGGAAGTGTGCACCCTGCACAGGTCCACAGCTCTTACTGCCCCAGCCGAGGGCTTTTGTCTCTTGCTTATGCCATGTTAAATCAGGCTGCAAAGAAAAGATTTTTTCCGGAGTGGAAAAACATGGCAATATGCTATTACTGACCATATCTGGAAGACAAGAGGGTTGCAAGAAAGGCAAACCCATCCCATCACTATAATGCTGAAATCTTAAAAAACTGCCGGAGAACTGGTTGGATACTGTGGAATCAGACTATGGCGCTCATATAAAGATTCCTATCTTTATTACACCTATTTCAAATTTCATGCTCTCATTTTGCAGCTAAGTGCAGAGTCCTATCAAACAGGAGAGGAACAACCTCGTCTCTCCACTTACCTGGGTTTATCAATGCCCAGTGGATGAGGCCCTAACAACGCTGGTGAGAGAAGTGTTTGGCAGGAGTCTGTGGCTATCCAGCTCGGTTCTTTGTGTAACCAGAAATCATAGTTAATATGAAAGTGAAACAGCACTTTCTAGTGCTTTTCCCTTGCCAGTAAACATTTTAAATCCACAGGCTGATGGCATTAAGTCCTGAAAACTCTACTACCCTTTGAAATGTCCTTATTCGTAAGGGAAGTCTGTTATATTTTCTGAGAAAAACAGAATTTCAGCTGTGCTTTCTGTATTAAAAAATAGGCTTTGTTTGTGGGAACATAATTCATGTTCATATATGAATTTGTTCTGCCTCTGTAAGTGACTGAATTCTGAAATAGCTTTTTCGTTGTACAGCTTTTACTGCTGCCACTTAGTAACCCTGTGGATTCCACATCTGAAATTAATGTGGATCAGCTGTAATTACGATAATATTTTAGGTTCATTTTGTTTACCCTTGATAGAAATCTCATTTTAAAAGTATTTAATTATGCCACGCTTTTTCCTTTATTGTGAGGCATTAGGAATAAAATACAATTTAAGCTTTGAGGCTCCTACTCATAGCCTCAGTAAAGCAGCTCTGCTTCTCCGGCAGAGTAGGTCTTGGTAATACCGACGTTGCTTGGGTTTTAGTGCAAAGTCATAAAATGCTGAAGCCTGTTAACTGTGTTGATGATGTATTCAGAATGGCATCCAAGTTCTCAAAATTTAGTTGATCCTCTTTTAGAGGAAAAGGAGATTTTGATCATTCAGTTAACTTCAGAACTGGAAATGGCCATTAACGGCCTCCTAACACCGGGGTTGTGCACAGGTAACTGCCTTTTGTTTGGTCTCTCCAGGCCACACGAGTAAAACTGCTGCTGAAAAATCAGTCCTAAAGCTGCCTTTTGTTTTATTTTTTTTAATCATAACACTGATTTTACTCACTTTTCCTAATTTGCAAGCTTTTCATTCATAACTGCCCCCCCTCCGCCCCCGCCTTGGAGATGTATGTGCAGCTGAGCCGTGCTGGTGGTGCCGATCCCAGCAAAGCTGTCGCAGGAGCCTGTGACTGCAGGATGGTCCTGGGATGCCTGGTTGCAGGAGGCAGACTTGTGCCTACAGCAGAGCTCACCACCCACAGCAGGGTGGTGTAACCAACAGAAAGTCCTTTAACTTGGCCAAAATCACAACTACAATGAGGCTCTTTGCTCACCGGGAACAGAAACCTTGTACTACACCCGACAGCTGTTGGATTTCGGATTTGAGGAGGCCGCTGTCTTTGGGTCTGGGATGGAAACACCCCTTAATCTCATGCCTTTTCATGTAATTGCTGTCAGATGGTGGTACCTCTCCATCCTTTGCTACTGGCCAGCTTTGAACTGTGATACAAGGTAAAGGGTCCTGCTCATCAAACTGCCAGTTGCTGCACACGTGAGCCACTCGCTCCTTCCTCCAGCTTCTCAGTCACCCGCTATGTTTTGCACATCTAACCCAGGTAATTAATGGGGAACTTTTAAGGATTATGGCCACCTGTATATAGAGAAAAACTATGTAAGTTTACTCAGCTGTGATAAGGGGTTTTAAATTTTTTTTTAGTAAGCTAATAAAATATTTTACAAGGACAGAGTGATATTGGCAAGATTGTGGGCTGCATCTTAGTATTTTTTCCCTCATTTTCTTGAGCAAAAATACTTGTAGTTTTGATTTTCTCAGCGGCGAGTCTAAATGAGTCTAAGCTTTGTATTACCCAGCAGCCAGTAGGTAACAGTGAAGGTAGGTGATAGTGAAGGGCTTTAATCCAGGAGAGCCATGGCCTGGAGCAAAGAGTTGAGAGTGTTTCCTAAGATTTCCAGAATCTCTTCTTAGCAAGAATAAGTTTTATTGGAGGTCTGGCATAGAGAAAAATCTTAACACATGTTGTGTGTATGTCACACAGTTCAGAAAGGACAGTGTTGTGCTGCCGTCCCTAGCCATATTCTTTAAGGGAGTCCTGTGAGACCTTTACGTCCTGACAGTGGCAGGGCATTGATGCCGTCAAGGCTTCTCTCTGCACTGAAATACTGCCATGAAGGTGGCATTTTGCAATTGGAAGTGTTGTCTGTGATACTGAAGTGATTAAACTCATACTGACTGTACACCTCCTCTTTTCCGTCTACCGCTTTACCTGCCCGAGGAGATGGATGGCCAGCCTTGACGCAGGCTAAGTGATGGTGAAGCAGGTATGGCAGTCTTCTCTCCCATTCAGAGACACTGCTCTGCAATAAGAGCTGATCGGGGTCTGGGTTCGTTAACTGTCTTATGAAGTGGGTTAAATGTTCCAGAATAACTTGTATGAGATACTAATGCTGGGCAATCCCCCTGACTCTTGTAGATGGGACCTAACAGATTTTTCTTTGTCTTCTGCTTCAATTTATTTGCCAAATGTTCATTATCTGTGTGTGTTCTGGTGTTTACTTATAGCCAACAAAACCAAACAATTTGACTCACTTGCATTGTATTGGTTGGGTGTGGGTACCGAATGAAATCAATCTCCTTTTGTAATTTTTTAATAGCTGTTGCTGGGTTTTGCTTTGAGAGTCTCAAAAGCTTTGCCTAACTGAGTTGCCGCAAGCTCTCACTAGTGCATCTTCTTCTTTACCTGCTGTTTATCAGTTATCGGTGTTACCAAAGCAGGGTCACGTTTCCTTTCTGTCTGGTTTTTCAACCTCGTGCCTTAAATGTAAAACTTGGAATCGAGCTGCAGCAAAAATACAGAAGTCTAATGGAATGTGTCCAGGTGGTGCTCCTCTGTTCAAAGTATGGAGTCAGCAGTTGACCTTTTCGTTTTATTGGAATCAATTTTTTTCCCCCGTATCTCCTTGCTAACTGTTAGTGATCTGCAGGTTCCCGACTGCGTGTTTCCCTGTAACTCCAATCTAAATCACATTAGAGATGAATCCAGAACATGGTATGCCCACAATCACAGGCTGCAGTGGTTTTGCTGTATGAGATGACAATAAAGCAAATCCAAGGATTTATTTCCTTCTGTGCACGTACTGAGATGCAGGGCAATTTTTCATCATTGCCTCAAGGGAACAGAAAGGGAGAAAAGGCCAACATGGTTTTCCTCTTCTTTGGAGCTGAGGAACTGGAGTGGCTAGTTTGGCAGGATGGAAAGTGAAGGATGGGTCCTGAAATATGGTCATGATCTCTTGGTGACTGCACGGATCTTAGATTACTGGCTCATCCCCTTTTCCCCTCTCAGCAGGACTGACCCAAATGGCAGCTTTTCACGTAGACAAGTAGACAGAAAAGGGCAGGAAAAGAAAAGGGCAGGGAAAGGGAACGGAGCTTCAGGGAAAGATGAAGGGTAGATGTGACTGCTGCAGGAATTTACAAGAGAATTTCTATTGCAGGTTTTTGGCAGTGAGGAGGGAAAGCTTATGGCTGGTGATGTTCTCGCTACCTGAAAAACCTTTGGGTTTAGTAACTGGAGGCTTTTAATTGTTTTCTGTACACAGGTAGGCATCTCTGTGACATGTAAATAAATTCCCAAAACATAAGCTTACAGCTCAGTTAGGGCTTCCAGCCTCCCGTGATAACACTGGGCAAAGGTGGCAGGTGAGAGCACAGTCCCCAGCATTGTCCTGTGCCCCTCATCTTGGAGAATTTAAAAACGAAGCAACTGACAGGGAGAGAAGAGGCTGGGGGTATGTGAGTGTTGCTTTCCCTGGTGCCTGGCTCTTCAAGGCCACTTCCAATTCAAGCGATTACTTACATACGAGTCTGCAGCGTGATTGGCATTTCTTCTTGTGAAACCTCAGGAGGTGCAAGTCATACTAAATGTGAGTGACACAAGTGAATTATGAAAGAAGCCAGAAATTTTTCACAGAGATGCTAAGACTTCTTTATTTAATATCAGATACATTTTCTGTAGGAGACTTAAAATACTTTTTTTAGTATTTAGGATAATAAATTCCTTTTCAGCTTTTCAACCAGCATTAGCATGAGGATAGCTCAAAAATTATTCTTAGGAAACAAAATAATCATACAGCATTCATATATCCAGTGAACGAACCTCTCGTTGGGGTGATTCCCTCCGCCTTCCCCCCCGCCCCCGCTCCAGGCTGTTCAAGGCTTTATAGTGAAGAGCATCCCCCGGAAAACAGACAACTGCTAAGAGGTTGCCTGGGAAACCCTGTGCCCATGGATTCTCATTTTGCTGCATTATGCACTTGTAGGTGCAATTATTTATAATTAAAAAAAAATCCTCCTGTGGAATCAGTGAAGTGATAGGGAAATTACTTCTCCAGAGAATCTAATCCTAGTTCCTAATTTGACTTTTGATCATCTCTAACAGCAGGAAGGTGGTGGAGTGGTGGGTGTTTTTTTGGAGGTGGGGGGGGGAATACTTGTGGCAATAGAAATTCTGCTTGAGAAAGCAATGTGGAAATATGCTGGTGACTGCTTTAAGTGCAGGTCACGTAGGATGTAATCTCCCTGCCAGTGGAAAAACCCCACCGGCTTGAGAGAGAGCCCTGCTCTGATCAGTCTGAGTAGATTATTCCTTCAGCTTTAATAATTCACACTCCCTGTCTGCCTTGGAGGGAGTTTTCCTTCTCGCCTGGAAGGCACATGATGCTGACTGGGGAGATCCCCGCTCTGCTGCTCCTATTTTTAGTGATAGGTTTGTTCTTGACACTAGCATCTCAAGGAAAAAAAAAAGGTTTTTTTTATCCTTTCCTTTTAAGGAGAAAATCCATATGGGATCTAAAAGATTTATATGGACTTGCACTCTCCAGTTACTTGGAATTTTTTCCACAAATAAGAGAAAAAAAATGACATTTGAGTATTTAACTTGTGCTAACAGTAAAAGATTAATCACAATCATAATTAGCTTCTTTCATCTGACTTGGTACCCTGAACTTCCTTACACCCATTGTGTGCCCAAAGTGTTTTCTCGGTATAAGATTTGATGTAGAGTGTTTAAAAAGAAACAAGTGAAAACTCAACTCCATGTTCTGCCTATTCCCCGTGCCATTTGCTGAGTCTGGTGTGTGCGTCTGTGTGGTGGTTGTGGTAATACTTTTCTGAGTTTCATGCTGCAGGGTTTCACCTCTTACAAGCCAAGTACGACTGGTGAAACCCCAGCAAGCCCTCCAGTCTATCAGTAACCTTTGTCCTTCTTGTGTCAGGGTGGGGCTCCCTGGTAGGTGCCTTGATCTGAAACCAGCCTGGCTGAGATGGGCAAGGTCAGTTGACGTGTCTGTGAGAAAGGAGCATTAGTCTTGGCCACAGTACCATTCCTCCTGGATGAGAATTAAATCCGTGATACAAATAGGATGAAAGGGGGAAGAAAGGGTGGTGGTGGAGAAGCTCTCCATTCAGTTTAACTGATTTTGGTAGGTCAGCTCACAGCTGGGACAGCCACAGAGGGAAGAAGATTTTCTGGGGCTTGAGTGTAGTTTTGGTGTGCTGCCTCCTGTTGCAGTCCGTGCGTGCTTTTTGGGGGCTGTTGCCATCTGGCCACAGGACTGGGGTGTGCGCGTTGTGAAGCCAAATCCATGCATAGCGCCGGTGCGCTAACTGTGGGACTTGAATGTGCAGGGCAGGAGGGAATGATGCACTCTCTACGAAATACACTAGTTTTCTTTGGCCCTCTCAGCCACGGAACAGCAGCAGAGCGGCCCAACCTGCAAAGCAGCCTTGGGCAGGGGCAGAGAAGTCAGGGAAGCTGGCTTTTGAGCAGCAGTTTGTTTCTGCAGGATCCCATGCTTCTGTGCTCTGCCCTGCAACTGCAACGCTCTCTCGTGCCAGTCGGGCTGTGATACAGCATCCTCCTGACTGCACACCCTTGAAAATTTTCCATCTGAGGTAAGGAGAGCAGTCAAGGGAATTCAGAGCAATGAATTGCTTTTCTTAGTTGCTTTTCACGTATGCAACAGGAATGGTACCCAGACCTCCAGGTGACCATGGGCCGGTGGGGTGGTTGAAAGCTGCTGCAACACAGTGTAACAGGGAGCCCTCCAGACGTGAGGACAGCTGCCGTCATCCTCTTTGCAGAGACAAACTGCCAAGGGGGTCAAATGGTACACCAGTAAGTGCAGTAGGTCAAAAGGACAACAGGGAGTCTGTCTTTCTCCTTCAGGTCTCTTTTTCTGTAAAACCTGATTTCTGCCCCTAGAACTCTACTTGTGCTCAAGCACTCTCTTTCCTTGCTGTCCAAGGGTGACGAGGACCAAACCCCAGCTTTGCTCCTATAAAAGTTATTTTTATACCGGATGAGTGGTAAAAGGAGAACATTTCTGTTTTAAAGAGCTAATAGTACAAAATGTAAATACTTGCAGCTGACTATCAGTTCACTTCTGTTGCAATGCACCAATTTAGATTCAAGGTTATGCAGCTCTAAATGCTTCACTGGAAGAAGTGATACTTCAAGTTGTTTAAAGTCCTTGTTTGCACACAGCTATTATTAATTTATTCCATTTTTAAGATGCATTTTCTGCAACAAATGTATATTTTGTTTCTTCTTGGCAATGATGCAATGCAAAAATTTGGTTTCCATATAAATATATTACATATTCTGGGGAACAGCAAATTGCTGTCAACGTTGCTTCAGCACAGAAATTCATTGAGCAAGACAGATTTATTGGAGAACTACTCAATCAGTTCACGTAATATATACCCTGCAGTTTGATATAGCCTTCTGCCCTCTGAGTTTTACAAATATTAAGCAGATTAGCTTGACGATGCAGCGAGCTGTGCCTGCAATGTCCTCTTTTATGGGGAATTTAAACGAAATACAACAGACTAGTGCTGCGGTCATAGAGCAAACCCATGACTGGACAAGAAAGAAATTCCTCAGTTCCATGTCTGTACTCTACCCCAGTGATGGCACTCTTTAGTTAAGTGTCATACCTGTCATTTTCTGTGCTGTTTTTCATGAAAGAGACAGAAGCTGTAGGATACTTTTTAATAAGGAGTCATTCCTAATTATCCTCTGCCAAGGGTATTTATGGGTTTAGGCTGAATCAAGTTCTTCCTGTCTCTATGAGAGACCAAAAATGCAAATTGTAAGAATTCAAAATCTCTTTCTTGATCACTCTACCTCTGCCTGTGATGCTGTTGTCCCCAGCCAGCCGTTACAATGGCGATCACAATGCAGAGCAAGTTCAACTGTTCGGTCCTGGGCACCACAAAAGATCACCCTTAAAATCTGTTCCACAGCTTAGGCAACATCACCTGAGGAACTGCAAAGAAGGGGGGCATGGCAGCCTGTTGCAACAGCAAAATCGCCTTTCTCTGCCTAGGGCGGAGAGTCAAAACGTTGTGTCACGGAGCAGAAATGGCTGTGTGCTTACAGGCGGTGCGCTGGGGTACAAAAGCTGCCTTTCCTGCTTATCTTGGGGACTTTGGCTTTCTCCTCCTGCCTTCCCTGTCTGCATCTTCTAAACTTTCAATGGTGCTGGCTTCCTTGAATTGTGCTAGCTTGACCTTCACAATTCTTAAACCCGGCAACAACGATGTACGCCTGCTGCTGCTCCGTTTGTTTTATTTGAGCAGTTCTTCCTTTTGTTCGCTTTTCCTCCAAGCATTCACTTCCGTTTTGTGTTTTCAGGATCCAAACTGCAGAGGTGGGTCTGCTCCGTGTGACTTTAGAAGGACACTTTGGTTACTGGAATAAAAATAGTCGTATCTTCTTTGCAGTATTCTCTATATGATGTGTAAGGAATATTGTGTAAATCTTGAGGTGATGTTATCTAAGCCAATGAGAACTTAAGGGCAACCTCTAGTAATACATCATAGTGCATAATAAATTTGTCTCTGCATTGTGGTTATAAATTCTGATGACAAATTGAGACAAAACCCCCCAGCTACATTATGTATTGCAAACGAAAGAGTTACAGAGGAAACTTTGACTTTACTAAAGAATCAGACTTGACTCTGAATTCTAAATTCCTGTGCATTTGATTTATTAATTTTATTTTTTAA
>VWZZ01001078.1:0-107593 GCA_013399095.1 Psophia crepitans
GCAATCCTTCCCTGGGAGGGGGTGCACACATTTGGGGGCTGGGTCCTTTCTCCTGGGAGCAGGGGCCGGCCGTTTGCTGCTCAGATCCAGGCCGGCCGGTGGCCGGGAGAGGCAGTGGTGTCCCTCAGAGCTTCGCACGGCCGGGCGAGCCTGCAGCCCCAGTGCCGGCGGGGCTTTGCGAGGGCCGCTGGGGCAGCTCTCAGGCCGGCGTAACGCAGAGCAAACACGAGCCGGTCAGCAGAGCACAAAGCAACCTTTCCGCGTCGCACAGAGCGCTTCTGAGAACGTGTTACCCCCTCAGAGGTGTGTATCGTGTTGGTTAGTGCAGCAAAGTACCTGCAGCAGTGGTCAAACAGCAAAAATCACAGGCTGAGGACTCGGAATGGTTCGCCTGCGCTTGGTTTGCTTTATCTCTTCAGTTCACAACAGAACAGCCTTTTTAGCAGTTTCCAAGTATAATACACATTGCCTTGGTCAAAGTGCAAGAAAATACAACTGAAGGCAGGCCTCCCTCTGCATTCCACCCACGTGGGCTCCCTGATAAGCTTTAATCGCAGATTTGACCTTGGTCTTTGTCTGAAGGAGGAACCTAAGTGTGAGATGCTGTGTAACCGCTGCCAGAAGTGGTTTAACTCGTTAAACGTCCACATGAGGAACCGTCTTCAGTTCCTGCTTTTGCCAAGTGGGCTTTGAGGAAATTAAAATCCCAGGTCTCTGCGATCAGCCTTGTGGCCAGTTGGGTGATAATTAATGAAAGTCATTAAGCCAGTACGTGTGCCTCTGCATCACTAGTCAGCACTAACCGTAAGGGTGGCGTGAAGAATAGCACTGGGGCGTTGAGGGAGGAGCTGCTGGAACAAGGACAGAGCCGAGGGCTGCAGAAATCCCATGGACTGGAGAACACCGAGCGCTCCCTGCTGATAGATGGGCAGCTTCCTCCTGAATGTATCCAAATCACTGAATTTATTCACAGGGGTGTCAGTGGTCCCTGCTGCTGAAAAACCATGAATATATCCTTACAAAGCACCCTAAAGGTCAGGAAATACCATTTTCCATGCCTTACAAGTGGGCATGGAAGCAAATAAGGATGCATTCAGGGTCAAAAGAAGAATTGGTGTATGAATTAGAATCAAAAAACTCTGATTTATTTTTTTTTTAATACATAGATGAAGAAGAATGCTCTTCGCCGGGTCCTTTACCCCAAGGATAAAGCTGGTTTCAGCATGACATAAATTCTCAGGGACTTGCCTTAGAGCTTTAGAAAGCACCTAGAGGTAACAGTGAAGAGTGGTGTAACAACCTGAAGAGCATCCCAGGGAATCGTGCTGTTCACAAGACGAATCTCATTTTCCTTACAGCTTGTAAGTAAAGCTTCCTCTGGGTTTGTCCCTGATAGTTAATGCTCGTTACGCAGCTTCTCAGGTTGGGCTTTTACCTTTCCTCCCAGCCTATCCTAGGACTTAATGCTGCAGTTAAGGTCTCTAATTAACCAGCAGTAATTTGACATTTACATTAAAAATGACACATCCTCTTTCAGAAAGATGCTGTCTCTGTTTCCAGTGGTAGGAAAGCTCTGCAGGCAAAGACGGGCATTGCTGAGGTTCTTACAATTCATTCCATGGGTTCTTCGAGTGCTGGGGTGGTTTCCACTGCCTTTACCGCAGACAGCCAGTGCTTTCTCCTTGTGGAAAACGGCGAGCGCAGAGACACCCAGGCAGCTGCCACCCGTGGGAACGGCGGGGCTGTGGCCTCGGCTTTGCTGCAGCAAGACCATTCCACAAACTTTGCCGAAAGTCGCTATTTCCAGCAGCTGTCGTGGTATCAGTGCTCCTGGTGTGCTGTCTTTTCTGCCCCTTATTCATCTCTCCTGCAGACGTTGTCAGAACGAGACCCCTGGAAACCCCTGTCACTTCAGCAATAAATAAGTGAAACTTATCAGTGATGGACTTTCTTCTTATTACTTTTCCAAAATTATCTGGACAATGATCAGTCTTCAGATGGGGAAGGTAGATGGTGTGGAATGGGCTTGGATCCTTCTCTGCGTAGGGAACAAAGGGCAGTTTCATATTTAGTTTTGTAACGTTTACTGCTGGCTGCCCTGAAAAATCCCAATGGAACATGTAAAACCCCCCAAACTTTCCTATATTTGTAGGTTTCTGTCTGGCTCAGGTTTTCCTCCTCCTACCTAATGAAGACCAGCCCCTCTAACAGACAGAAAACATCAAACCAACGGGTCCTGTGTGGTTTTGTGCACTCCCTGGCTGCGATTTACCCGCTTCACTCACGTCTCGTGTGGCCCAAGGGTCCCTTGGCACTTGCCAACTCTTTACAGCGACCTTGGCGTTCTGGCCAAAGGACCAAGGGCAGTAAAGGAACCTGGAGCAATCCCCATTTCGGCACACTGGAGTACAGACTCATTTCCAGGAGGAACTGGACATGATTCCAGGCTGGGATTGGACACAGATAATTGCTTTTTTTGATTCTTTTTTTTTTGAAAGCTGTATTACTGAGAGGTTGGACCCCCAGACAACTCTGCTAGGCTGCAGATACCTTTTTGATGATCCTACCCCTACCTCAGCCATGTTCTCCATCTATTACTGAATCAGATATTAAGCACAGGACTGGTTTCACCTATTTTATGCTCAGAGGAAGACCAAGATTAGGAGAGCAGGAGGTGTCACGGGGAGAAAGGCAGCCTGTCGATGGACGTATGCAGAGAGAAGCGGGTGTAACGCTGCGGCAGAGCAACTGGAAGTAAGACTGGAGCAGCGTGGGCACTGCGGCGTGGAGCTGCGATCGGTGCGTGTGTATGGGTGGAAAGAGATGCCTGTAAGAATCCAGCGTTGTTCTCAGCTCCGACCAGTACCGATAACCCTTCAGTCATGGCAAATAGACAACGGGAGGAAGTGCCTAGTTCAGAGCACGGGTCTGAGGCCGGGAACACACAGAAAACTGGGGTTTCTGGCAATAGCGCTGCTTGGTTTTTCAGCGAACAGTGTTTGCCTCTGCCCTAAAGTCCTTTCTTCTGCTTTACCAACGTACTGTTGCAGTAAAGCGCTCAAACCCCCCGTATCTAGGAAATGACAGAGAACCCTTGATCCGGGGCAAAAAAAACCAGACTGCAAGTGAACTACTTGTCTTTTCCACATGCTTACTCTGACCCCAGCCCATTTCTACAACTGTCAATTAACTGTCGGATTTCACCTAATCAATCAACCCATTGTAATTAATTGAAATGTATGCATGCAAAACGGCAAATGCTTCGCTCGGGAAGGGCCTTGAGGGAACGTGTGGGCAGCAGAGCTCTGGAAAGCTTGTTCCATTTATATAAACCAATAAATACAAATGCTGACAGCTTCACGGCCTGAATATTAATGCAGGTAATTAAACATGCTTATTCTGGCAGGTAACAGCATGCCCGGCCCTGGCCTATGGAGGCTTGATAGAAGAGCCTCCTCCCCAAGTCTCTTGCTGCTGCCTCCGCCTTCTACCTCCATTTACAGCATCGATTAGAGCCACTTGACGTAGAGATGTTGCTTTCCACAGGTTTTAGCTGATGGAGGCACGAGAAAAATCAGACCGTGCCTCTCTGTACTCCCAGCAGCGTGGCTTAACCTCGGCTTTTTACAGCTGCTTTTGCTATAAACCTCCGTAGCTGCGGAGATTGAAAGAAACTTTAAAGGAACGCTCTGTAGGGCAGGCACGAAGCCACGTCTCTGTTTCCCCAGCATCCAGGCAGGGTCTCAGCTGCCTGGTTTTCACTCACAACAGCAGAGAGCGTTGCTCTTGCGATGGGGCTGCAGCGGGGAAACTGCAACCCCTGCAGTCTGGTTGCCGGAGTCAAATGAAAATTAAGAAGGGGTCACTGGATTTTAGAAAGCTGCGTGGTGATCAGCAAAATAATGAGTAAAACGGAGGTTGCTGGGCAGGGCTCTGCCGGCAGGTCTTTGATTAGCGTTGCCAGCACACGCTCGCACAGATGCGTGTCTGGCTGCTGGGCTCAGGGTAGAGACAATTCAGCCTTCTTTCCCCCTCCCAAGAGGGGCATTAACTGCGGGGCGCACGGCACAAACCCCTCTGTGATTCACTGACCACACAAAAAAATAAAATTAGTTATTTAAAAATTAATTTTTCCGTGCTCAGCTCTGAAGGAGGGGATGCAGAACTCTGACACGCTGAACAGCCTGCGTCTTTCACAGGGACTCAGCACTCCGTTTTCTTCACAAGGGAAAACAGGTTTCCTTCGTCTGCTAACCTAGAGCAAAAGCCTGGTGAGGAAAAAGGGGCATCCCAACAGCCTACAGCATCAGGTGCACGAGACGTAAGAACTTAGTTCCCCAGACTCACATCCAGAAGGCAGATGGGACCTGACACTTGGAAAAGCGTGACCAGAACACCACCAGCCTCCGGAGCTCTCTGCCGTGACAGTGACAATCAGCAGGGGAGAAACAGGAATCTTTGGAGATTTCCCTCACACGCACGCTCAGCTCTGGCCACAGTGACAGTCTGCCAGTACTTGGCCGATTGACGGTGAGGCTTTGGGCACCAACTCGTCTTCCTCTACAGTATAAGCTTTTGGCTGTTTGCTTAATCCTGAACACGTTTGAGATGTTTTGAGGTGTTTCTCCTACCAGGGTTGATGATCTTCCCCAAGAGATTACTTGAGAAATAGAGCCTCAGTGAATCAAAGAGTCCTCCAAGCCAGGAACCAGAAATGTGCAAGTGCAAGCGGAGGGGGAAGCCTCCACACGCCTCCTGAGAGAGTTTCTGGAGAGGCTTTTCTGAATAGGAGAAAATGAACACAGGAATTAAGAGCTTGTGGGAAATGGTTGACCCAGCATCCCCGCAAGAGCGGCATAAACAGCCGCCCTGACTCCCTGCGTTCACCCTGCATCCGTCTGCCCTTTGCCAGATGCTTGCAGAGTGTCTCAGCAGCATCTCCATTAGCTTCAGCAGGAGGCTCAATCTTACTTCAGGGTTTCTTCCTGTCCTGCTCCTCTCCACCAAACGGGCTCCCACAGCCTGGCTTGGCTGGAAGAGTGAAGCCAGACCCCGACAGAGCCAGCGCTGTTGGCAGCCACATGAAGGAGCTAGCTGCAGGTAGCAAGCGTACGGCACCGTGTTGTGCACCAGCACCAGCCTGGTGCCTTTGTCTCACTTACACACTGCATTTCAGCAGGATTCCTTGGCAGGGCGCAGCCACACGCCGACAGCTTTTCTATCTTTGGCTCGGCCTTCAGTCGTGAGGGTTTTCTGCTCAGTGAAGCCTGGCACGGCGTGACACCTCCAGCTTTCCAGCCTCACACAGACCCACTACAGCACAGCCCTGGAGCGCTTCACCCGCTCCGAGTTCAGTACCATCCCTCCCAACCCGCAACAGGCTGCTAGAAGAGAGCCCCCAGAGAACCCCCAGCCTCCACCCAACCCCAGCCAGGGCAATCCTCCCCATCTGTAGGATGGGGCACCAACGTTGTGAGCCTCTGTTTGCGCCTTCACCAGCCGTGTTGGAATCCCCCAGCACATAGACGTGAACACAGGCGGTTGCGCTGTGCGCGTCTGCAAGACGGGTGCATGGAAACCCTTTGGCAGCAATGCAGCGCCAGTATTTCTAGAGATTTTGGTTCGCAGGGAAGAGAATTTAGAGGTTGCTCGGGAGATGCCCAAGCAGACACAGCCTCAGGCTCCACTAGCTGATAAAGCCACAGCGTCCAGGAATCTGTTTGCCGCATGGATTGTGACTAGACACAAACAGAAAGGACCGTAAGGAGCACGGACGCCCTGGCTACGTGCCCATCCTGTCCGATGGGAACATGAAGCCACGGTGGGCACCACGAGCCAGGACAGCCAGGGCTCCAGAGAGTCAGAAGGATTCGCTGTGCACCTGAAGAATTTTTTTGATGAGTGGGAGCTGCTCAGCACAGCTCCCGTCCTGGGGGGTGCCATCCCCACAGGGAACTGGGAGGAAAGAACTGATTCACCGTACAGCTTGGTCAAGCTTCGAGCTTTACAGTCAGGAACCGCGGTGGTACTGATCAGGGAAGGAGGCAAAAAAATAAACCACCACAACTGGTCAGAGCAAAGATTGTTTTTCATAGAGCTTGTCAAATCTTTGTACAACTAACTACTACATTTCCAAGCCTGCAATAACCAGACTTGCAGCTCAAAAAAAATTAAAATTAAAAAATCCCAGTAACCTTTTGACTTTCAACAGCAACCTCCACACTGGGATTGTTCCTCTGCAGGTGGGCAGCGCGCCACCTTAGCATCAAAAGTCCACGTCAAGCCAGACGCCTACCTTGAGTTGCATTCAGATCTGCCACCCCTCCAAGGGCTAAGTGCTGAGGTTATTTAACAAATAACGTACCAGGGAGAGCCTGGTTACTGATTTGACCAGCTACTCGAAGGTAAAAGTGCTTTGCATCTTGCTTTAGGGAAATAGATGTAGTTTTCTGCTAAAAAAACGAGCTTTACAGTAAACCACTTCCTGAATGTGCTTTTTCTTTTAATTAGCTGCTGCTGCAGCACTCGACATTACGTCACAGCCTGCAGAATCTGCCCTCCCTCGTGTGCCTGTGAGGCTACGGACCTGCTGCTGGCCCAATACTCCCGTTCCAGCATCTCTACATTCAAGGCTCAGAGTCTGATGGGCTGTGAATGCCTTTGCTCCACAGCAGCATGAGGAACTGCTTTGCAGAAGTGCTCTTTACATCAAAGTAACAAGCAACAAGAGCTGATGCTTTTCAAGTCTAAGCTAAGGCTTACAAGCTGCTGGTAGGCACACAATAAATAGCACATCTGTTCAAATAGAGAGGAACCTGCATAGATAAGAATGAGTTCAGAGTCTAATGTGTGTATGACTTGAGAGCAACTCTACCACTCTCCTCTACCCTGTAACCTCCTGGTAATACGCTGGTCCAAGACTAAAGCTACCTGTCTCAGATCCTGGCCCTTTCACAGGCTGCAAGGAATAAAAATGCATCTTCAGGCCTCATCTTGCTGCTCCCCAGCAGTTGTCTGTAACCAAAGACAGACTGTCTCCGTGCTTTGGGCAAAAGGCAAAGCAAGAGACACCGTTATTCCCACCCAGGAGAGGATGAGGAGATGCTTGGGAGGACTGTCAGCACCAACTGCTTCTCTGCTTTCCTTCAGGGATTCCTACACTCAAACTGTTGCTTCTGGGCCAGGTGGTTGAGCACCGATCAGCTGCCTTTGTGTGTTGGCCGTTCTGTCCGTCGCAGTGACCCTAGAATCAGATGGGCAACATGAGCTGCTCTGCTCCAGCAGCTTCTACAGGACACAGTCACGCTGCCACCACGGAAAGCAGGACTTCTTGACCTCGGGAAAACACACTGCTGTGCTTCACAGGCAAATGACTTGTTAAAGCAAAGACCCCGTGTGTAGGCATTCTTACACGGGTCCAACAGGGCACCTAATGAACCCACCTCTGGGCTGCAGGACAGTCTCCGACTGGCCCTGCCACCCCAGAAGAATGGAGTCTGTACTCCACCCCCAGCCGTACCTTGCAGGTAGCCCCCGCACACCCGTCTGAAAGTGCTGCACTGATTCCATAAGCACGAAAGGGAAATACCTGAAGGGTGGGTGTCCAGAGGAAGGGGGCACACTCTTCTCAGTGGTGCCCAGCAACAGGACAAGGGGCAGCGGGCACAAACTGGGATACAGGAAGTTCCACCTGACCACAAGGAGAAACTTCTTCCCTCTGCAGGTGCTGGAGCCCTGGGCCAGGCTGCCCAGAGAGGGTGTGGGGTCTCCTTCTCTGGAGAGATTCAAGGCCCATCTGGATGCCATCCTGTGCAGTGTGCTCTAGGCTATCTTGCTCTAGCAGAGGGTTGGACAAGATGATCTCCAGGGGTCCCTTCCAACCCTACGCATCTGTGAATCTGAGAGTCTTGAAACCTCTTCGGGAAAGCCCTTCTCACCTCTTTCTGGGAAGGTGCCTGTTCTTACCACCTGTCCCGGAAAATCTATTACCTATACACCAAGCAACTGGCATTAGATCAAACTGATCTTCAGACTCCACTTTGATCCAAGCCAAAGGCTTGACCTACATCTCCAGCAGAGAAAGGCGCGTCGCGCAACTCGCACTAAGAATCCCTGTGTCTAACCCGGAGAGCCTGAGCAGCCCTTTTGCAGTCTCAGGCCCTCCGTTAGGATTCTAAAGGAGAGTTAGTGAACACCCAGAACAAGAGGGAGAAGAGGACAAAGCCCTCACCTTTGCTGCGTCGCCTCAGCTCACATCATCTGGCCTGTGAACCAGGTGAGCGTATGGGCATTTTCTACCAAGATGGATCATTATAGATTATGCACAAGGTTTTTATTCATAATACCAGCAAAATAAAACTGACACCAGACCAAAGATGAAAACAATCCAGCAAATCACCAAGAATAATTATAGGAACATACTGAATATTTTTTTGATTTACCATTAACTCTAGTAACGAGTCAGACAAGTGTTCTAATTGCATCCGTGAATAAGCTGCTCTCTTATAAATGGCTTCAGATCTGCAAGGAAATAACTCTTTGTGCATGGATCCAATTGCAGAGGGAAGATTTTAAAGAGTGAACTACTTCAGCAAAAAGCTACACATGTAGTCATCGCTGCTCATCAGCAGTATTAGTAGGTCAGGTACCGAAACACGTCCGACTTTACAGAATTCAGAAGGAACACTATTACAAATTAAAGCACCCACAGACAAGCCAGTTTAAGGCAGGAGAATAAAGTTGTTGCAAAAAGATGCCGCTGCTGACCAAACCCCTACCACCCCAAAGCCATGCATCGAGCCCTTGTCAGCCTTCTTGCACGGGGAAGGAGCCGTCGGTCTGGCAAACAGACACGTCTAGGGCTGGGATGGCTCCAGCCTGTGCACAAACCTGTCTGCCAGAGCCCGTGGTGCTTTAGTCAGCTTGCACCAGCCCAAGCGTGGGAAAAGCTCAGGCACTCTCTATGAATCAGAGAGGTCTCAATAATCTCTGCTCCACTGCAGGGCTGTGTCAGAGCCAGGCAACCCTGGGATCCAGCTTTCCCTTCTGCAAGCCCTGCGCCGCACCAACACACCAAATTCTGCCACCAGTCCTGTGAGCGGGGAGCTACCGCCCCTTTGAGGGAAGGAGGCAGGCAAGTTAGAGCTCCCATAAATTAAAGATGTCCAAGCAATAATGGCACAGTGAATTGGCGAGGCAGGGAGTGCAGGCTGAAAAGCTCCCCCCGCTCTCAAACCCCAAGCAGGGAAGAACGGCGGAGATTTCTGCACAGCCCGATCAGAACAGAGCTGCTGCGGGAACCTGAGTGCTGCCTTCTCCTTCCTTTGCCTCCGACATATGTTAAATGGATTTGCCACTTGGAATATTCTTTTAGAGCAAGCCTCAAAGCAGCTCATTTCCAATGCAGCACGACTACAAGGCTCTGCTAGTAGCCGCATTAAAAATCTCTGCCTTATAGCACAGAGAGCAGCCCCCCCTCCACCTCCTTTTTGAGCGGAAGCTGCTCCCCATAACATCCCATAACGTAAATGTTGTTCCCCAGCAAACAGCCCCCACCAGTCGCGCTGTGTGCTGCGGAGCCTACAGAGCAGCACGCAAAGTCAGCGGCGGAAAAAGCAGCACGCAGCGCGCTGGCACCACCCTGCCCGTTCAGGTTGTACTGAAAACTGACTTAATTTGGCAGCTGTATTAAAGGGGATTCTTAATTACACCCCACCCCCTACTGATTTAGCCTTCTGCAGGCTAAACAAACCCAGCTGGCATTTCTTGCGTGCGGACTCACCCAGCCTCTCAGCCTGCAACGTGCATGCCATGCACGTGTGCCCGGCGGCGGCGGCAGCTGCGGTGGCCCCAGGCTCCTGCGTGTTAAAGAATTCTGAGCAAGGAACTGGACCAAAGAGGACAAAAAGGGAGCGACAACGTGGTCCAGTCTCACCCCCTTACGCACAAGTGTCTGCTACAGCAAGGAGAAGAGCGTCAGAGGCACTGCGCACACATTTTAGAGACAGATGTACTGCACCGCGCTCCAGGAAAATGCTTTTTGTTCAGTTTAGGACCAGAAACTCCCTTTGAGAAGCAGCAGAATCCCATGTCAAAATTCAACGCTGCCGAACGCAAAGGGCCTCTAACTATTGAGCAATATTTTTACTTTGATGCTTAATTATCCCCCCCAGTCCACAAACCTCTCCCTGTCGCTTCGGTCTGCAGCCTCCACCGTAGCCGTGAAGCAAACAGCAGTTACACCGTCATTCCAACACCGCTCGTGCAGCCTGAGCGGGCTCTGCCAGCGCGTAACGCCGCACCACAAAAGGTGAAGGACGCTGAACTGGTACCAGGCTGCTTACTCTCTGCTGGCCTCCACATCGATGTGGCTCGTAAGGATGCAAGATAAAGCTATACCTAATTAACGTCTATGAATTTTAACCAGGAATCTATTCCCATATATTAGAAAATAAGCCCTGGACAGCTTCTGCCCCCCCCCATGGCTTGGGAACAGCTTCTCTGGTAAGATACAGCGGCCTCACAGAAATACTTTAACTCATTTGTGCTGGGGACCAGACGGGAACAGAGCCCCGGAACACCTCGGCGGCGCCTGAAGCTTTGGGCTGTGCCTGATCGCAGGCGTTACAGCAGCCAGGATCCAGGCTAAATGGTTTTGATGGTTCTGCCTGGTGCTGCAGCTGCGGTCACCACCCTGCATAGCCAGAGGCTCGGTGACGTAAAGAACAACAGAAACTGTGCATGGCACAGCCAGGCATCAGGCCAAACCAGACGCTGAGGATTCTCAGCACCGGCGTAAGGGGAGGAGGGATGGGCACAGTGATGGCTGTGGGATAAAGCCGGCCTCCTACTGCCTCAGTGCAAGGTTAGCACTTTGTTCTCCAAAAGTAGTAAATTCCTCTCCTTTGCATCAGGAATTAGACAGGGTTTAATAGCCTAGAGAAAAGGGAAGGAATTCAGTTGCCTCACCCCCTCATGTAGTTTGCAAACGTCTGTACAGTGAAGCGTTACTCTGGTGCGCCGGCTCCTGCCGATGCGGAGAAAGCACGGCCTGACCGTGTCGTCAGGGCAGTACTGACCAGAAATCCTGGGTCAAAGCTCTGTGTCCAACAGGTTCCTCCTGCAGGGGGTAGGCCCACCGAACCGTACACTGAACCGCAGCAGAGCTCAGGTTCCTCGGACGCTGACCCTGAGGAAAGCTCCTGTTAAGTCACAAAAGCAGAGCGGTTGTAGTTACAAATACAGCTCCTACCTGATGGCAAAGCCTCAGGCAACCTACAGCAAGCACCAGCCTCCCCTTTGTTCCTTCCCTCGCTCTAGTGAATTGTATCAAAGGCACATGCTGCCTACTGGGACGTACTGGGACAGTTTGCAGCCCCTCTCACTAGTCATGTTCTTCCTGTTTGATTCTGTTGCTCTCACCCCCAGGTAATTACTGTGGAAGGCACAGCATGGCCTAGCCGCGGCTCAAAACCGCATTCGCCTCAGGAGCCTCCTGCCCTGGGAAGTGTCAAACACATGGAATCATACAGTCATCAAGGCTGGAAGAGATCATCAAGCCCAAGTGTCAATGCAACACCATGTCTACTAAACCACGTCCTGAAGTACCCCGACATCTGCCCGCTTTGAAGGCCTCCGGGGCGGTGACTCCACCACCTCTCTGGGCAGCCTGTTCCAGTGATTGACAACTCTTCTGGTGAAGAAATTCTTCCTAACCTTCAACCTAAACCTCCCATGACACAATTTCAGGCCATTCCCTCTTGTCCCATCACTTGTTGCTGGGGAGCAGAGACCGAGAGCCCCCCCCCACCACCCCCTCCTGTCAGGGAGTTGCAGAGAGCCATCAGGTCTCCCCTCAGCCTCCTCCAGACTGAACCCCCCAGTTCTCTCAGCCGCTCCCAGCAGACTGGTGCTCCAGACCTTTCACTTCGTTGCCCTTCTTTGGGCACGCTCCGGAGCCTCAATGTCCTTCTGGTGCTGAGGGGCCCAAAACTGAACACAGTATTTGAGGTGTGGCCTCACCAGATCCATAACACAAGCTGCTCTTGCATATGAACAAACAAGGACATGCAGTTTGATCATTCCGTATGAAACGGCACTTCCAACCCCTGTAGTGGCTGTGAAGCTCCAAGTGCTGGGGCCTTATTACTGAACCTGGAAGTGAGACTAGAGAAGTCAGTATGGATTCCATGATGAAGGCCCCATCAGCTCCCCTTAAACTGCCTCCATCTCTGGAAACTAGATAAACGAAGGACATGCTATCTGTTTATTCAAACCATGTCACTTCATTCAAATCTGACACAAGATGCAGACTGCTACAGAAGTTCACAGATGTCACTTCATTAGGAACGGAGTTTCACAGATCTAGTCTAGTCACCTCCAAGGAGGGAAGGTCATAAGTGTCACTCCTACGGACAGTTCCATACCTGGAGCTGGTACCTTACCTGCTAGTAAGGACAACCTTTGTGTCACGTTCTGAGGGACAATCCCACAGCAGCAGATGCAGACCAGTCTTGCTTGGCTTTCACACGCATCTAACAGGCTGCATTTAGTCCTGCCCCCCAGCTATATTCTGAAATGTAGATTATAAAAACCCAGACAAACGCAGCCAATGTGGGCTCCAGAGATAAGAGAGGCAGCAGCCTGCAGGTGAGGCTGTGCTAACAGCCACGGTAGTTATGGAATATTGTCACATAGAAGAAAACAGTAATGTATGGCAACTGAGCAAACGCTCCCAGCACTTACTCTACCAGGAGCAATGCCGAGTTAGACCATATTTGCCTCCACTTGGCAACTGCAGGACACTTAGAACACGTTTGCTTCTCAAGTTGATGGAAATTACGATTCTGATTCCAGCTCTGAAATGCTCATTTACATTTTTGACCTCCTCCGGTAAGACTCCTCTCCCTCCCCCCATTCCAGAAGGCTGGACTGCACACATGCCTCAGTGCAGAGACTGAGCCACAGAAGAAGAGCTAAACAATTAAGTAAAGTACTTGCCAAAATAATTTTATTTCCTTTGAGCAGTCCAATATTTATAAACATACGTTCTATAACTTTCCAAGACAACCTAGCAGCATCTGAGCACAGAACAATTCTTTGAACTTAGCTCCAATTTATTTATTTTTTTTTTTTAAACAGCTATGAAAACAGGTTCTCTTTCTGCTCTGAAGGTACAAAAGTATTTGCAAAATGGAATTGCTCGGCAACAGAAACAAGCAATATATTTTCTTCTGTAAAAAGCAATTTTTTTCTTTGCAGTCTCATTTTGCTGGCAGGCACTAACAGACACAGATTCCTACAGGGCGTAGTATAGGTCACTGGGATACTAAAGTGCATTTGTTTGTTATCTCTTCGTAAGTGCCACACACACTTCTCAGAAATAAGACTGACGCCACACCGGGGTAGGCTCGTGGTTTTAAGGATTGGTTTATGTTGGGAATGAAGTGTTGGCTTTTCAGGGGCAGGACTTGCAGCTGATTTTCCTGGTTAGGGCAAGCTGGCACTTATATACACAAATAGAGAGCAGTTTGTATAGTTTTCAACACAACTACAACCCGTGGCTTAAGATTAACCAGGCTGACATATTAGTCATCACAAAATAGTGTTTCACACCCTTATTCAGGGTGTGCATTGTTGCAAAATGAAAGTGTGGAGGTTACCTGGGAGTGCAGGTACATCTGACTCCAAGCCCTGAGCCCAATATTACTCTTAAACGACTGTCTCCAAAATGTCCTCAAGTATATAAACTAGGGACCCACTATATAAATTTCTTCTCATACCCATTGCTCTGAGGCAGCAGTGTTCTACCTTTTATAACTTTAAAACTTTGTTTTACACAATTTAAAGGACTATTTTGAAATTAGAAATGTTAATCTTTAAGAGAACAGCGGGCAATTCTATCTCTATGTGGTAATGGTGTTTAAATAACTTTATTGTTAATAAAAATGTAGCTATTTCACTCTGAACAAGAACACTGCATGCACATCATCTCTGCATAAATGACTTAAATTCTCCATTCTTAAAATAATTACCCAACGATCAGCATTGATGAGGATTTCTGAGCAACAAAAGAACTGCAGATCGCCCTCAGGACACGAGGTAAGCATCCACCTCCTGGCGCTCATAGCAAGCCACACTGTCTAACACCCACTCTCGAGTCACCATGGCAACATTGTTCTTTCGCTGTATTGCTGTAGGACAAAGACACAAACGATAATATTGTTATCAATGAGTCAAAGCAAGCTTAAGGTGAGCTTACCGATGTCTTTCAGATTAAGCTATTTGCTTTATCTTTGACATATTAAAGGCCTCGATAAAAACCGAGAGCCTAAAACCAGTGACGTGGCACTACTACTCCTTTTAACAATGCAGGCAATACTGCTGCTCCAGAAAGAATAGCTGTTCGGAAGGGCAGGAAGTTTGGAACACCACAGAATAACACGAAAACCAGAGCACAGGCCTTGTTATCTTGTAATCTAGGATGTTGGTGACAGAGCCTCAGTTCCTGTCTGCTCTGGCATACCGAGTATGTGACAAGCAATGAGTCTCATTAAGAGGGAAGCAACAGAAAACTGCTGAAGTGCTTCCAGACTGCTCTTCCCCATTTCAGGATTTGTTTCTTTATTTTCTCTTTTTCCCGCTGCCACGGAAACAGCTGTTGTTTTCACATCATCCTCCGGCTCCATTGGTTTTTTTGTTGAACTCCACTGTAGCCTAACCAGCTCCCATTCACCCCATAACTCCCAGTATCTCCTGTGGAAGTAAGTTAGTCTGAAACATTTGCACTTTCAAAGTCTCATGGTTTCTCTGGAACATTTGAAATAAAAAACCCACAAACCAGAGGCGAAGGTCTATCTGTTAACACATCGTAGCTAGATATTCTTCCCAGACCAAGGGAATTTTGTCCCATCTGAGCCTTTCTCCTAAATGTTAGTAGTCCTCCAAGGGCACGCATCCCCACCTTTCAGAAACTCTTCAATCAGAAGTTTTTGTAAAACTGATGATATCCAGAACAACTGAGGCAAGAATAGGATTTGCCTGCCAGGCTCTACCTTTTAAGACTCTGTTGCTGATGCTTGAGGTAATAAACCTTGTACTTTCTGATCTTTCTTCCAAGACATACCTCCCTGTCCAGACGCAGTACAATTTTAGTTGAATTCCTCTACAAATGTCTCTGATATTTAACTATTAAAAGGATGGAGGTGATAAAGACACTCAACGTGTACCATGAAACTGACCATGACAGTGTATCGTTTTACCTTTATAATCAGTGTTTTCCGTCCAAGCATCTGGCTGTACAACCACGACAGCAGTAGAATTCTAGGATTTAAGGACAAGAAAATAAAAATGGTAGTTATCTGTCTGTCATTAAATCACTCTCACACCTCTCTGCAGAGAGCAGTTGCTGGGCTAACCCTACTTCAGTGCACCACTTCAGAGAGGACATTAGGAAGTGGTAGTAAAGGGAGAAAGCGATTAGTTCCCAAGATTTTTTCTGTTTGCTCTCCAGGACTGCTGTGACTGAGTTAAGGCACTGGAGGCTTTTTGCGCTGGCAAGTGAGGCTCAGCGCTGATTTCAAGAGCCGTTAGCTATCTGGCTGTGTGCCTGTATGGAGAGCACCCTGACCAGACTTCCACTACAAGTTAGCCTGTCTTCGCAGGCAGAGCGGCCAGAGCCTGGAACACCAGAACTGCTGCCACGCAGTTTGGCATCGTTACTGGGCACAGTTCTCACTAACATACCTGTACGCCTCAGGCTTTGACAAGCTCATGAAGGTCACGTAACCTTTCACCCTGCTGCATATTACATGAACTACAGACTGTTCACTGTGTGAAGTGTAACGGTCATTAACACTTACTGTCCTGTGTGTGAACAGATGAAGCTGCTTCACTACAGAGGCACCGCAAAGCTCCACCATCCACTCCAGATGTTCTGAAGAAATCAGATAAACAGTCTATTACTTCAGTGTTTTATATCACATTGAAACCCATACTATTCCCTAACCCTTCACGTCTGTATTCCAAGACAAACTATCATCATTTGAAAGAAATGTAAGCCTTGGTAGAGTAAGTCCTTTCACTTTCTAGCCTCACCCCCTAGTCAGGACTAAACAAAACAAACCAACCCTGAAAAAGCAAACACCACATGCCCAAAACTTTAAGAGAGTCACTAACAATTTATTTCTTCTGATCATCAGGATGTGAGACATGAAATGAAAATTAAAAACCAGAAGTTACAACTATGATTATCTCTCGTTAACAAAAATAGCCAAAGTATTTAATTTCCACCAATTTGTCGAATTGGTAGTGAAGAGAATAAAGTCAGTCTCTCGAGTGTAAGAGCCATAATTGATGATCGCTGCAGCAGGTGAAAGCACTGCATCCCCTGTAGCGATTATTGCAAATGTCAAGAGATATGAGGATATTTCACCCAGGCAAAAATAAAGTTATATTGGACAAATCAGAAAGTACCTGCTAAATCAGCCACAAAAATGGGAAGAGAGGTACAAATATTTTATGTGGAAAAATTCTAGCCTAAATTTTCAAAATGTCTGCTATGCTTTATTCCATTTTAAGCTAACAAAAAGAAGCTATCCTGCCCAGCTTTTCCTTTGTATATAGACTTCCGGCTTTGTTTGCTGTGTGTTTCACTTAATATCTGCTGCTAGAGAGATTATTACACTGAGGATGTGTCAGCTGCTAGAAAAACAATATTTAGGAACTGTTTACTAAGACAGAAGACAAAATGCTCAAATACAGGGGACCAATTGCACCTAAAGCAATTACCAGGCAGCATGGCATTAATGCTTTTCCCTCATTGCTAGAGAATCAGAGATAAACTCGATAAAAGACCTGTTTTGAAACACAGAAAAACTGCCAGAGCAGCTCTCTGAAGACATCTAAGTAGAAGAGAACACCATTTCCATTCTATCTGGAGATAGAACTGGATAAACGTCTTTACCTACACTATACCTCCAGCAGGTATTTTGAAAGTTTCAGAGTAAAAGAGGTACAAGAGCATCCGAGAAGAGGCCAAATGTAAAATTTGGGTGAATGCATGCAATCCCCCCCTCCAAATATTTTTCCATGCCTAAGAGTTAATTTAATTCCACTAAAGTGACACACCTGTAGCCATGTCAGTGAAAGGACCATAGCAACAGATCTCAAAGCCTTTAAAGATCTGAAAAACAAGGAACAGGTTAACAGAGGATATAGGTTTTTTAAAGGACAACACTTACTATGTTGTTTTGCTGCACTTCTAGAACTGGTTATCCAGCTACCACTGTTTCACAAAGTATATCTGAAGCTCTTTGTAACCTACAAACCAGAATATCACCAACCCCCCCCAGCCTTGTGCTGTCCTGTACCGATGTTATAAAGAGCATTCACTTGAAGCTTAGGGAGTCACTTGAGCAGAGCTGCTCCGCCGCTGACAGAGCTCACTCTTCATGTATGAAAATACTTGATTTGTAAAACTCTGTCTACAGAGCAGCAGAGAAATTGAAAGAAGTCCCAGATATTCAGCTAGGACAACCACATATCTGAAACAGTCGCAGCAGGACAGCATTTTCATCCCTATGTGTGTACATACCTTTTCAGTCAGAGACTGCCTAGCTCTCTTAGGACCTTGGTGGTTTCTCCCATTGATCACATCTCCTCTAACTTCAAAGTTCTCCTGGAACATAACATAAACAAGCAGTCAGAAATTAGAGATCGAGAACACTTTCCTGGTCAAAGTGGTGCATCAGGACAGGAAAAAAACCTGTCAGATTTCAGAACTGGAAACCTTACAATTAAGTGTGTGCAGTAAATGAATAAAAAGGCTTTTCAAGAAAAATGATGGAGAGCAATAATGAAATGCCTGCAGCATTAGACAATTTTTAAAGAAACAAAATTATAGTCAAACTGTATAGTAATGTAACAAACAGTATAAAACAAAAGGGCACACTCCAAGACTATAATTAACTTAGCAGGAAATTCTCATTTGATAGAAATTATCAGTTCGTAACCTCTATCAGTAGGAACACTTATTAAAAAATATGCCTATAACCTGTTAAAAAAAAATAGGGACCCACTATATCTTCAATAGCAATGAATACATAGAGCCTAAGTCTGGCTTTTGGTCCTAGCATTTGGTAAAACTAGAATCTCAGTTTTCAGAGCCACATTTTCATGTGTTAAATGTTTAGACAATATCTGAGGCAACTAACAGGTCTATTGACACAACAGTATCGCTTACACTTTTTACATTTCACCCTTAAGATATAAAAGGCCTACCTCATCCAGGATCCTTCCTTCTTTAAAGGACTGAATTACCCCTAAATAAAAAGATCAGAACACGATGAATCATTTTACCCAGCAAAATTGTTCTTCCATTGCCAATAGCCTGACTTCATTAAATTGAAGGTATTTGTACTAAGGGAAACTTAATACAGTGTGATGCCTGAAAGAACTTAATTTTTTTTACCTTTTATAAATAATATTAATTTTGCACTAACTGACATCATGCATCTCAAAGATTCAAATTAAGAGGGAAGAAATGCTTTTGTCGGGTTGGGGAGCAATCCAGTGTGGGTATTTGAAAGCAGGAAAAGTATTCAGAAGAGAAAGCAGCATGATGTTGCTGTTTGTTCAGGGTTCTTTATTTATTTTAAAATATTTAGAAGAAACTCTGCAAAATATCAGATGCCATGACACGAAGAGTTTGGTTTTTTTTATTGGAACAAGTGAGGAGTACATTTATGGTGGAAGGGTGGAGGCCATTTGGCTCCAAAACAAATTATACTTACACTGATAACTAACCACCCATTTTCCTCCTGCAATACCCAGAAAGTACTTCAGTGTCCGTTCACACACCAGCTCCTTATCTGCAAAGCAAACAAGAATAAGCTCTTCCAGTTTTGACACTGGTGAAAAAGGTCAAACAGAATAGCTCAGGTTTTTTGTACCTGAAAGCAAGTGGGTTTTGCTAAGTGCACCAGCAAAATATCAAGACCCTCTGTAGGAAGATTCTGAAATTCTAGCGTCCCAATCCCACTAAACTGAAGGAAATGAGCAGAAGCTAGTCACATGGACAACTTCTGAACCCTTTTATAGTTCAGGTTGGAGATGAGGAGAAATTTCTTCTCAGAAAGAGTGGTCGGGCATTGGAACGGGCTGCCCAGGGAGGAGGGGGAGTCCTCGTCCCTGGGGGTGTTTAAGGACAGGTTGGATGTGGTACTGAGGGACATGGGTTAGTGGGGAATAGGTGGTGGGGGGACGGTTGGGCTAGATGATCCTGGAGGTCTCTTCCAACCTTAATGAAGAATCATTAATGAAGAATATATAATAAAACTACTCTACCAGAATATGCATGACTTAGGATAAACTGCCTTCCAATCTGTATTTGTATGAAGACAGAATAATCTAATAAAAAAATATATAATAAAAAAAGATTCTCAAGTTGAAATAAAAAAAATATGATAGAGAAGAAAGCAGTTAATACCTTCTCTTCAAACTTAGTCAAATTTATTGCCCAACTGTCTGCTTGTTGGTTAGTCTAGAGTGAAAATTCTGTATGGTGTATAAATAAAGGACTTGTTCACATAGCTCCCAACAAACCTGTTTTCATTATGACATGGGTTGTTCCGTCCGTAAAATGATTAGATAAAGTGCTCTGAGTTTTTCTTGCAAACTTCTGGACCATCAACTGAAAAGTAGTTAAGAAAATTAATAGCTAGCAAAACAGATTAAAAAAACCCCAACAACTACAGTTTATAGGAGTATGAGACAATAAGAGAGTTACTTTAAAGTAATCATTACATTTGTGTTGGTACACAGAATGTAGATTTCCTTAAAAGTCAATAATTTTGGCGCCATGCAACAGGCTAAAGTTAAGAGCAGCTCTCAGCCAGCAGTTTATAAATCAAAAGCCATATCCTCCTGGAACTGGATCATAGAAACAGGTTTATTAGCAACTCAGAATTGATTCGTTACAAAAATCCACACTATGGATTGGAATTTGGGTAAAGAAACAGCATCTGAGAACATAACGGGAACCAACCAATTAGTCAGCACCCTCCAAGCCGCAAGGCTCCAGAGCCCTCCTGCTTTGGAGTAACGTGTTTTTCCCCTAGACACTAGGCAGTCATTTAAAAAGTTCAAACTTCACTAAGCTTAACAGTGCTGGTTACAGGCAGTATTTTTAGAAGTGAGTTTGTCTTGAGTTGCTGTATTACTGATCTGCAATTTCTGTAAGATTAGTCTCCATTACACTTAATTATCTCTCTATAACAAGTGATCTCTAAAACTTCTGAAACAGACTTACATGTTCACTTTGATTCAGACCTGACGCCACAATTGACATTTCTTTCTTGTTAATCACAGCTGGACTTGTAGCATTTTCTTTCCCAGCTGCATTGTGCAGAACAGATACAGGAAAAGATGTGCTCCTCTTTGATTTATGTTCTTGAGGACATCTTTTATTAGCGTTCTCAGCTACAACAGAACTGTTTGCAGCTTCTGCAGTTTGAGGGTTAAGAAGCCTTACAGAGGAGGAAGAGGTATTTGTACTCCTGGTCACATTTCCAGAGAGATTTGCCAAGACAGATGCACTGTTTAGCCCGGTCCCAGATTTCTGCTCATCCACTTTTTCTGAAGGAAAAGAGAAATTACTCCTTAAAATGATTTCACCCTTCTTGTAGCCATGGAAGGCTGTTGCTCTACCTTTTAAGTTTAAAAGTTGCAGTCACTTCCTCTCCTTATTTGTTTATTACTTCACCTTTGCCTCTATCATTACCTTTCCCCGACCTGTAGCTGAGACACTAGACTACCTGTGAAACTTTCAGTAGCGTATCTGCCAAGAAGCATCGATTTATATGCGAGACAGACAGTAACTCCGTTACTGTCAGAGTGTCGTCCAGCCCCATCCTGATGGGCAGCTATACAGTCGGGCTACCAAACCAACCCAACCAAACAAGAAGTAACATCTTTTCAAACTGACCAGGAATATATAAATTAAAATTCTTGATTTACAAAAAAAAGTTGTATCTTGCTGGTATGTAAAAACACACAAAAAAAAAGCAGGAAAAGAAGCAGAAATAAAAATGTGTTGGATCCCTCTTAAATGTTACCTCCTTCAAGCTGACACTGACTATATTCCTGCACTGCTTCCTGCACAGGTCTTGTCTTTTCAGAAGGAGCTTTGGTCTTCAGAACTCTGTCACACTGACGGCCTTTCCCCAAATCTGGCCTCTTTGTTAAAGAGGATTTAGAAGATGGAAACAATAATTCTGGAGACCTTGAGAAAGGGAAACTGGCTTTAGTACCTTTTTTTACTCTCCAAAATATCAGAATGATGTAGCAACAGCTAAGCTATTGTAATTGCTTTAAAGCTGACAGGTATTTATTTCAAGATTTTTTTTCCTTTTTCTGTTTAATACAAGATTAGAAATAAAAGTAAAAAATACAAACCAAACGCAAAGCATTTACCTTTCTTTTTCTGACTCTTTGATTTTACTGTTGAGAGAATCACTTGGCAAAACCTGGAAATCGTTGGCTGAAAATCCATTTGAACTGCTGCATTTATGATTTTCAAGATTTCCTCCTGAGGCTGACTCTGCCCCTTTAAAAAAAGAAAAACAATTCTTAAACAAGCAAAATTAAAGCAACTGTTCGTAATTGCTTCTTCAGATAAGAAGTCAAGCATCCTCTAAATCTCAGTCGAGATACGCTTTAGAGAGTGTCCCAAAACAGAAGTCTACACAAAACACCAAGCATCTGAAGCACGGCTAATGACTACATTTTACTTCACATATTAAAAAATCATCTACAAAACTAAGATGTCAGCTATATATTAGGCAGAAAAAATGGGATATAAAATACACCGAAGGCAAATTTACACTGCTTAGTACAGTTTGTTTATGAATCCTCTCAACACATTACTGTTGTCCACAAGCAGCAGAGAGGCATTTGATAGCTAGATGCCTGTAATTTTTATCAAATGATCAATAACTCTAATCAGTTTAGCTATTTACAAGTCAGAAATCCATATTCGAGCAGAACAGTGTAAACGTGCATTCTATTAATGAAACTATTTTAAGTAGTTTTCCCATCTGAAGAAGACTAACCATTGATTTGCTGACTTAATCTTCGAGCAGTCTACAGTTAAATTATGAATTTGGTCTGCTCGGCTTAGAAATGTCACATTTCAAAGGCTTGTCTATCAAATAATATTCTCAAACTGCAGTGAGGTTGAATGCCATGCAGTTCAACGAGCTTTGTTAACCGAGCATGGATTGTAACTAGTCTCTTAGTGTTAAGTATACGGTTAACGTTTTAATGGCCCAAGACGTCCAAACGATGAGGTAGAGAGAAGGCTGAAAACTCAGTGGAGCTGCTCCTACCTGTCTACAGAGGGCTTCATCTGCTCGGTCTTCCTGATCAGGTGGCCTGTAACACACCCCACTACAATGTCCCCTGTCCCTGCCCTCCCTTTAATCCTGACCCGCCAGCTCCTCATCCATCCCCAGGCAGAGCTCCACGCACTCCTGCTGGTCACTTACATAGAGGTGACATCCCCTCCTCATCTCCCCTGCATGTCCTTCCTAAAGAGCCTGTATCCTTCCATCCCAACACTCCAGTCACAGGAGCCATTCCATCATATGTCCACAATGCCAGTAAGATCACAGCCCTGCAGGCGTGCGCTCATCTCTGTCTCCTCTTGTTTGTTCCCCATGCTATGTGCGCTTGCGTAGAGGCATTTCAGTCAGGCCCCCAACGAAGCTGACTGGTTGTAACTCCTTAGTGCTGCCCTTCAGGTGCTCTCCTGCTGATCTGTGACCCTTCTCCAGGCTCTGGGCTTCATTGCTGGTACTGGCATCAAACTGGTACGAGGGGGATGGACTGAGGTTCCCCTCCCCTGGTAACTCTAAAGCCCTCTTCACCAGCTCGGCAAGCCTATGACCAAAGATGTTCTTCCTCTTCTCTGACAGACGGACCCCATCAGCCCCCAATTTTAAATTAACACTATAATTTGTGGTAGAGGGGAAAAAAAGAACTATTAACAGTCACACAACTGTTTGTAAGAAAGCTGGGAAAGGTTTTCATTGTTATTTACCTCTTTCTGGTCTCATTTGTTCCATTCCAGATGATCCTTCATTACTGGAATGTGGCAGTTTCCTATGGATAGGTAAAAAATCACAGTCCTGGCTTCCATGCTGCTTTAGAACTGCTTCAAGTACAGCCATCTCTTGCTGAAGCTTTTTTAGGTTATTTTGCATAGCATTCTTCTGCTGCAAAGGATTGTGCCAACATTAGCAAACTCAGTTTTAAACAGTGAGATTAATTTCTTTAACAAACGCTCGAAAATTAGAAACAGCAAAGTTATGTGGCGCTGTACCAAATAGTGCACACACATTGTGTCAAAAGCCAAAAACCCTAAAACCCCAAAGAAACAAACAAATCACAACCACACAGTCATTTTGCTGTGCACCTTATTTCAGTTCAGATCGCTCACCAGAGTTTCATCAGTCAGAAAATAGACCTTCTGCATGGATTTCTTTTTGAAGTCCTTTTGTCCCGACTGCATTAGCCACTTAATTTAAAATTTAATAATGAACAAGTATTGAGCCTCCGCACTTCCCTCCATTAGTGAAAGCCCAAAAGACCGTTAAAAAGTATTAAACATTTCATCCTACTCTTCCTTACTTTCTCTCTCAAAACTTACAGTACCCTCTATTAAAACATGCCATATACACCTCCTCATAGGCAGAGCTCAGGGCTTCAAAGGACTCTTAAAAACTTAAAACCTTCACTAGACAGGATGAAGCAGTTTCCACAGCACTGAATACTCCATTTGTAGCTCTAGCACTGGCACCGTGTGGAACTTCCTTGTTACTGAATCAAGCAAAAACCCCAAACCAAACAGAAAACCTCCACCACACAACAAACCAAAGAACTCCCCACCAATCCACACTGCCACTACCCCATTCAACCCAGGCAAATCCTAGAATCTCTATCAGTGAGCCTACACCAGGGAGAAATATCTGTCCACATTTTGCACTGATGCAGTAAACAGCAGAACCAGCCACAAAGCACAAAGCCAAAATTCAATCTTTGACATATACTAAAACCCAACGGGCCGTTAATGCTGAAGAGCGAGATTTGGCGTAAGACCTACCTTGAAATTACAGAGGACAAACCACACAGAACAAAAACCCCAACCCACCATGACAAATAACCCACCAAACAACAACACCCAAAACACATAACTGAAAAAATCCCAACACCTATCACCCAGTTCATCAAGTCAGGCCATTAAGCAGTAATTAAGAGCAGAGAAAACATACTGTGCTAGACCGACCTTTCATTGGACACTGCCTGTTGGATCTTATATTTGTAATAGTGTAATATGGAATGATTTGATTTAATCTTTACGCTGAGAAGGCAAGCCTCCATGCTTCTAAATACGTAGCAAATCCAGTCCTTGTCACTAGGCACTGTAACTTGCTATCAACGAAGCTTTTAAACACAGGAAGCTGAGGTTTCCAGCATTGGTCAAGCATGGAGATTCGTTAATTAGCACCTGCCACAATTAAGCACCACAACCAACACCACACAACAAGTTGTGGCCATCAGAATGTAGTGCTACCACAGAAGGCAAAGTTGGACAAGTAGCAGTAGAAGCAGTTGTACAATTCTTCATTAATTATGCTCTTGGAAGTAAGCTAGCAACAAAGAGAGTTATGATGAAAGCAGTTTCCCACTGCATCGGCTCCACAGCTTACACGTACCTGCTTATACCCTAGAATGTGAACTACTTTTAGAACTTAGCGCATGAACTCCCTCACCTGCGTGGTAAGTATTTCACCCTGAGAGAATGGTCCACATGAATCTTCTACAATACTTGTTTCACTGTCATATCCAGATGCTTCACCTTGAAGAAGGTAGAAGAAAATCTTAATGAAAAAACCCAAACCAACAAACATTATCCACGATCTCTTACCGTACAGACAACTGTTAACCATAAAGATAGCGTGACAAGTTCTGAGAACATTTAAGTTAGAAGCACAGATTTAAGTGAACATTTTGAAAAATACCATGTCACACATATGGCAAAGTAAACAGAACCTGAAGTGTTTCAATAGTGTTGAAAGAGTCCTAAATATTTATGAATGCCATAAAAAAGTCAAAATAAGCACTACAGAAATCGACAGCCAATTTCAACAAACATTTCATCTGTGAAAACAGCTTAGGTAGGCTTTATGGAATTTTGCTGATAGATGCAAGCATCCCATTGCAGTGAGAAAGCTAGCATTTCATTCAAAAATTAATTCCCATCAGTCAGACTCAGTCCAGCCTCTAGTGCCCAGCCTATTCATTTACGCTCTGAACAAAGAATACTGGGAAAAGTTAATTTTCAAGAAATAAACCACTGAGGGGTTTTTTGTTTGATTGTTTTGGGCTGATACATTCCTTTAAAAACAGCAAGCACCACAGAAATACAGACCAAAGCCCCCATGGACACACCAAAAACCTAAGTGCAATGACATTACACACACAGCTGCAGAGAGAAAAATCTTGGTTTGTACCTAGGTTTGTTCCCATGTTTGAGTCTTCTTGGCATTCATCTTTGAAGTCAGTTTGGCTTCTCTTCAGCCCTCCGTTACAACTTTGAACAGTTTCTTTACTCTCATTCACCTTGCTCACTTGTTTGGATGCATGACTTTGTATTAAAGGTTTCTCCAGCTCTTGTGCTCCGTCAGCTGATTCATCAGACATGTTGGACTGGGAAGAAAATAAGTTGACAGAGCATTCCGACTCGTGGCTTGGTGAAACGCACCCGCTGCTTTGGGCAGCTTCAGGTATTTTCTGCATATTGTCATGACTTCCCTCGTGAGGCAATGCGGCGGGACTCACTGAGGCCTCTACCCCAGATGTCACTTGTTTATCGACCTGCAAAGGTGTGCTTGAGGATTTGCCAAATAATAATGTCTGAAAACACGGTAGATCTTCCTCCTCGCTAGATTCTTCATCTGAAGATTGCAGTTTCCGTGCTCTTCTTCGAGATCTTTGAATCCCTTGAGATTTTGGCTTAGAACTAACATTTCTATTATGCAGTTCTTTTACCAGGGCACTGTCACTTCTTTTTACAAAGACAGCAGACCTCTCTCCCCTATCAGTTTCAGAAAAGCTGGTGTTCTCTTCCATATCATCATCAGAGCACAGCAAGCCATCTGGGGTTTCAGACAGACCTGTAGAATCACTATTCCCTTTTAGAGGTTCTTTCAGAGCCTCTGTAACTAAACACTCAGGCGTCCCTGCCATAGCAGTTTGGGTTGCTTGTTCTTCATTCCCCTTATCTTGTTTTCTTTCTCTTTTGCTCATTGATCTGGACTGAAAACGTACTTTGCCGTCAACAGCTTTGGCCTTGCCTGCTTGATTGCTTTCTGAACTGAAGCGTATTTCATTGACTGCATTTAAATCATTGCTTACGAAAATGTGCTCTTCTGTATTACTAGGATCACTTTGGCTTCTTTTACCGTTGATTGGATTCCTTCTCAAGGCGCTTTCCACGCCTCTGTCAGCTGACATCATCCTTTCATTCCCCTGCTCTCCGTTTTGCGATCTGTTTTTGTCTTCAGTCCCAGCAGTACCCATTCTGACTGGCGTCAGATTCCCTTGATTTGCAACCACTGAAACATCTTGATGTTCCGCTGCGTGCGTACAGTCAGTGTTGCTGACAAAGCAAGTCACAGAACTTACAGAAGCAGATTCATAAGTCTTAGGCTTCTCTTTCTCACAAACCTTACTCAAGCTTTCAGCAGTTGTTTTCTCTTCTTGTACGTTTTCTGGTTTTAAATATTTACTATGCTTATTTTCTACCTCATCAGCATGTGACATCTTTAAAGTTTCAGAAGCAGCATCTTCTACTGCACATGCCTTCACGGGAGGAGGATAAAGGCTAAACGATAGGCGTTTTGAATGCCTAAAGATATTTCGCAGATACTGTGTGTCTAACTCACTATCTTCAGCTTCCTTGGTCAATTCTGAAACATTTTTAGGCACTGGTAACTTCTCAGTTTTGAAGTTCCCTGGAACGTTTTGTGTATCGTGTCCACCATCCTGGGGAAAAGTAGTACATGATTCAGTCATCTCTTCAGTCAGACAGGAAGCAGCTTGCACAACAGTCATTGAAGACGACTGTAGGAGGAAAGGATCACCTTGTATTTCACCTTCTTGAGAACCTGCATCAGGTGCAAAAGAACTACCGTTTGAATGCTGACGTGAATTCTTGAGACTAATCTGCCTTTCATTTGCTTCCAGACCAGCACCCTTCGGATTAGTTAGTGGCTTGTAACTCGGTGTTCTCTGGGGCTCACACAGGTCTTTGCATTCAGAAGCGTGAACCAGCACGTTCCTTGGGACTCCAGAGAAAGACCCTTCATGATCACTGTCATACTTCCTTGCTCCCTTAGTTACTACTCCTTTTCCTGTTTCTTTTGCCATTTCTTCAGAAAGTAACTGAAGCCTCCTGCTGCGCCTGACTTGCCTTTGCTCAGAATCAACTTTCCTTGGTTCTTCACTGCTTGGATAGCTATCAATCTGTGGCTCAGCTGGCTCAGGGGAAACAGAGTCTCTATCCACCACCAACTGTAGAGCACACACAGTTCTAGTTGAACACCTGCATCTTTTCGCCACAGAACCTTTTTTTTTAGTGCTTTTCTCGTCACAGTTGCTCAGTTCTAGCTCCCCCTCACAGTGCTTGCCAGTCAATTTTCCAGTGTTTTTTTTCTGTATGGATCCTCCTCCTTCCTCAAGTTCTGCTGGTGTATTATCCCCTCTGTTCTGAGGGGGATGACCCTCATTAACAGCAGAACTCACATCACATTCATTCTTTTCAGCATCTCCAAGGCACCGGTTAACACCTTGAGGGCACCCATCTGCCTCTTCCGTATCTTTTTTCTTGATGAAATCCTCAGGTCGCAGGACACGGGCAGGCTTCCTTTTTCTTTTTAGTTCACCTTTGCTGGAATTATTCAAGCACTTCTCAGCAGCAGGCACATCAACCTTTTTTGTAGCAGGCAAAATGTCTCTCAGGACAATTGGGGAATTTGACTTCCTCTCTCTCCTGTATGTTTTCCCAAATATTTTGTCTTTGATGCTATCTGCTGTTTGTTTTGACCATCTCTTGTCTCCTTCAACCCCTGCAATTTCCAGAGACTCTACCATAGGGTCAGTCTTTTCTGAAATAGAGGAATCTTTATCTGATAAAGATGCATCTCCTTCACCCGAAACATCAGTTGCTCCAGCAGAATCATCCTGGGAAGAATTGGAAGACAGAATCTTGTTGCTTTTTGAAAACCATTCATTGACCTTTTGAATGCTTCGCTTCAGTCTCTTCCTAGAGACTTGATTCGGAGTAGCACTGTGAGGTGTCTCTGGCTGAAGCAGTTTCTCCAGAGGAAATTCTTTTTCATGGAAAAAATCACCCTCAGGTTCATGCATTTCCACAGCTTCCACACTTTGTGCAACAATATCTATTTCCTTGCTTTTATCCGACTTGCTCTCTGAGCTGTCTTTTAAGTCAAACTCTTCACTTTTACTATTGCACTGAGTTTCCTCTGCATCCATTTCTTCTGCGTCGTTAAGGAAAGATGTGTCCCCATTCCTTACGGGACTGGCATTACCTATTCTGTCACACTGCTCGGTGAGTAGGTCAACAGCAGGAACATCTGAGGGAGAGCTCTGGTATTCAGTTGTATTCACTTGGCCAGGTTTGGCACATTCAGTGATGCTCCCAGTGCCTTCCTTGCTCAAGCCTTCTTTCGAGTTTTCACCTGAAGATTTATAGGCGTTATAAATGATTAAGTCCTATTTTACACACACAAGAACAATTACAAGCTTAATGGCTACTTTGTTTTAAAAATCTGGCCTTATTTTCCCCCCAGCAGAAAATTACACTGCACTAACCTCCCTCTAGAGAAAGGGAAAAAGATCAAATCACGTAAGACTTAATGTTCATCCAACTTCTTTCATGAATCACCAGACAGTGCTCCCAACTTGTACTACAAGGGACAACACAGCTGATGTAGAATAGAGTAAGTTTTGCACTTTCATCAAGTTACTTTTTTCCCTTTCTGTTCCTGCGCACAGAATAGCCACATTTTAAGCATCTAGTCTACAGGTATAGTCTCATATTACTGCAATATGCAAGACTGCGTGTATATATGTTTAATCTTGTGAAATCAAAATATTAACTTGTGGTCTTTCTTTCAAGCTTAAACGTTTTTGTCACCAAAATAAGAAACACACCTACGACATTTGGTAGGATTATTTCCTTGGCACCCAGCTTGTCAGGCTGTGGACTGCAAGAATGTTCGTTCCACTTCTCAGCACCCTTAAGTTCTTCTAGCTTTTCTGGAGATGAAACTGGAAGGGCTTCTTTGTCTTCTAACCTGTTGGGAAGGGAAATCTACTTTAATTTCAGAGAAAAATCACAATAGACATAACAGAAGACGATACTTAATTTGCCCTTTTTGCTCTGCGAAATAGTTCTTGGAGAAGTCAGGGTACATGACTGACACTCACCAAAACTAGATCCCTTCAGAGTTTCAGGCCATTTCTTTAAAAGATCCTCTCCCACAATCCTGAATTTAACATTTACTTTCTAAGCATAGTACCTGCTTTTCCCTTGAAGACCTAATGTCTGTGTAAGCAACAAAACATTTAGATTAACAGCTGTAAAGCATATTATATGACAAACTGATAGGTGTCAGCTACATATTCTACTCTGATGTACCTGAAGTTGAAAATCACTTGGCAGCTTGAAGAATTCTATCGCTCCTATGCTAAGAAACTGAAACTACTGTCTTTAGAAAATAGGACCTCCATAATCACCTTTACTTACCCAGTATTGGTTGCTTGCTTAAAAAGCTCTTCAGATGAATCGGTGCCTAAAAACAAATCAGCCATTAGTCTGGTTGAAATGATTCAGAGAAAGATGACTTGCCAGAGTCGGTGTTTGTTACCACAGAAGCATGCAAGCTTAGCTCTTTCTAGCTGTAGATGCTTTCAATTTTTATCAGATGAAGTCAAGTTCAATTGTGCAGTATTTTACCTAATTACAATGATTTTTACGTATAAATATCAACATGGCTCCAGCATAAAATGCTGCTTAAATACAGTGACTAGTAACAGAGAGCTACTAAGAGTTAACTAGCTAAGAGTTAGTTTCTAATTTCTAAACTTATACATGAAACAGCTACTAGTAATTAGAATTTTGAACTGTGTGTCAGAGCAATATATTCAGATATCTGTCTCAGATCCTTTGATTGATCTTGGCAGAAGCAATAAGGGAAAAAGAGAGGCAAGGAACACAATCTGTTAAAAGGAGCAATTCCTTCCTTGAGGGAACAAGGAGAAGACAAACTAGACACAGCATCTATCTTGTTGCTGCAGCAGTCAACACCAGATAAAAAAGTTCTGAAAAGCTAGGATGGACAGAAAAGAATATTTCTTTTCTCAAATAGAGAATTTAAATTAAATCTCAACTAGATTCCATTCTTATCTCTGGTTATTAACTAGAGCCTCAAGCATTGATGACAAGGTTTAATATTCTTTAGAAAAGAGTAGTTATCATCAGTTATAACAATTACAACATGAAAATGTAAGCACCTTCTCTGGATCTTGTACAACAAGCCTTAAAGGTTTACTACAGCAATGTTATCTCCTATGATATAATAAATTAGGTAAACCCCCTTTTTTTTTTTTTTACCAACTTTGAATTTTCTATCATTTGTTCCTTTGTTCTCATTTTGGGTGTTAAGCAGAAAGGAGTAGAACTTTATCACTTATCATTACTTTGCAATCATTATACATAAGCCCAACGAGTGTGTGGATCTACAATAGATCTTACCAAACTCTATATAAATCCCTTTCTCAGAGTCACATTTCTGGGTTTTGTTTCTTCGGGGACACTTTTTGACCCTGGTATCTGTAAGCTGTGTATCCACATTAGCTTCCTGCCGACAGGAGAAGAGAAAGAAGTAATTATTTATAACAGGATATTTCCAAAAGAGAAGTAGCTCCCCCTTCTGTAGTTTTAATAATGGCTAAGTATTTAAATTGGCAGCCTCTATACAAAAATGCAAGAATTGTAATGCATCATACTGATATCAGCAGTGTTAATAGAAACAGCTAGAATGCATTTAACAGCTCAAGTGATAACAGTTTTATTTTACTTATTCTATTCAGCATCAAACAGATGAGACAAGAAACAACGTACTGTGAACAAACTCATACACACAGCAATCACCCTACGTTGGGTAATATCTTATGGAGTCTTAAGACATATTCATGGTCTTACCACTAAAAGAGTGAAAAGCCTACCAGTAGTTAGACAGCCTCATTAAACAAGCAGGACGAAAAAGCTTTCGATCCTAGTTTCAGTAAAGACTATGTTATGGCAATATTATCTTTAAGTTCAGGTCATTTTATGCAAACAACTTTTTAAAGTAGGTTAGGAAGACAAAAATGTTTAGACGCCCTTGTCTGGAATGAATATTCAAGTCAAACAGTGAGCTGAAAGCAAACCAAACTCTCCTATTCCATTCATTGAGGCACATGCACATACATATGTTCCAAATAAAACGCTAAGCAATCCACAAAAATAAATTGGGAAAAAAAAAATACCAAGGTGCAGTTTTCTTGTCCATTTTCTCTAGCACTTTTTTTCCTGTTTCTGAAGCCCTTACTTTGGATGACAGAACTTTCTTTAGACAGGAACTCGGCAGCAGTGGCTTCTGTGGATGTTTTTGGAAAGTGGTGACTGCTTAAAACTGAAAAATGTCAATAGAAAGAAAGCAAAAATATTTTCTTACACTGAGTATGACAACAGGTATTACATATTAATAAAATAGCCTGGCATACACACTGTGTAACGAGCACATACACAGCTAAAATAAAATTATCAGTGAAAGAAATCCAACTGAATTATTAGTCTGACTGTTCTTTATGAGTACTTTTCAAGTATCAAGTAAAATCTTGATCTTGCCAACTAATTTTCCCAATCGATTTTGTGTATAGCCACCCGTGTCCTGGGCTGCATTAAACCCAGTGTGACCAGCAGGGTCAGGGAGGGGATTCTGCCCCTCTGCCCTGCTCTGCTGAGACCCCCCTGCAGTGCTGCCTCCAGCTCGGGGGGCCCCAGNTGCAGGGGCTGCAGGAAAGCTGGAGAGGGGCTGGTTGCAGGGCAGGGGGGGCCAGGCCAAGGGGGATGGGTTTGAACTAAAAGAGAGGAGCTGGAGCTGAGCTGGGAGGCAGCAGTCCTTCCCTGGGAGGGTGCTGAGGCCCTGGCACAGGGTGCCCCGAGAAGCTGTGGCTGCCCCTGGCTCCTTGGCAGTGTCCAAGGCCAGGTTGGATGGGGCTTTGGGCAGCCTGGGCTGGTGGCGGGTGTCCCTGCCCATGGTAGGGGGTGGCAGTAGATGGGCTGTGAGGTCCTTTCCAACCCAAACCAGTCTGTGATTCTATGAAACGGAAAATCTAGCAAGAACAGGATCTAATACTAGTGATTTTAGAATGACTAAACAAGTTGAAAATAATTTGGAACACACCTCTAGCTTTATAGCACAATATACTAAGAAAAAACTCTCACCCAAAACAACTTACAAACAACTGATGACCCGCCCTCAACAATATCTCGCTTCCCAAAATATAAACAAGCATATCTCTGACTTGCCAATACCCTTCACAAGGCACTGAGTACTTGAAATGATAAATTTGGATTCCAAAAGGGTATATCTGAATGGAGTAGGTTAACAGACTCTGTTACAGCACTTGCTAATTCAGGCTCTAAGACTGTCTAAGATAGTAAAAGCTGCAAGATTGGGTTTAAACAAGAGCAGGACTTAGCCACACAGTTACAGATTAAAGATTATTAGATACACATACAGACATATTTCAGGAACTGAAAATAAGATTGGTTGGAGTCATCAAATGCACAGTAAAGCCCCTTTAGACAATAACCTTCAAAAGGTTATTGTAGGAAAACCTTGGGAACTTAATGGAATTTATGCTTCTAGATCCAAGAAATAACTTTTGATGATTCTTCCCATACTGTGTACTGCACAGTAAAGGAGATATCCTGCAAATAACTATGATACAAATGTCAAAACCTTATTTAAAAAGAAATGAGGGGTATACATTCACAACACTTACACTTTACTCCGGTGTCAAGCTCAAATGCGTGAATCGTTTCCAACAATCCTTCAATTAGTTGCTTAAATCTGGAATTTTCTTTCAGACTTCTGAAATAACATCACCACATGAGTTAAGACAAACATATGAGTCAACTATTCGCAGTCCTCCTAGAATTTAGGCTGAACAAAGAAAACATGGAGTAAAACTCTAAAGTGGAAGAAGAGCCAATGAGAAATTGTTGCCAAGGAATATCAACACAATTCTCCAAAACCAGCCATTTTCATGGAAATTGAAACTATTGCAAAGTGAGTATTTTGTCTTTCCCTCATGTAGGTTCAGCAGAGAAACTAGCTGAAATGACTGAACAATGATTCAGTCCACACTTGACAGCACAAATATCTACTGAGAATGGTGGCTTCACCTGTGATCACTTGGAAAAAAGCTCATATTAAGGTAAGACACTAGAGTTATTCCTTTAGAAACTGACAGTTTACCAAATAACCACCTTTTTCTCTATATTTTAGTCTCCTGCCAAGACACTTTAAAGACAATGATTAACTTTTCCTTAGAGTTCAAACTTCTCACCCTCAAGCCCATTTGCCAAGATGCATTACCTCTTGGTAACTTCAGTCTTACAGAGAGGACACTCTATCACACCTTTTTTCTTTTTGCTGAGGAGTTCGAACATGCAGAACCTAGGAAAAAAGAATAATCACACTAGTAACTGAAGAGAGAATTTAATTTTCTTTAAAACTGAGCCTAGGCATGCACCACTTAGTAGAGATCCTTCATTATCAAGCTGAATGCCTATATTCTTGTTCCGGCGTTATGACGAATTAACCGATCCCCTCTGACACATCTGTGAAGCTGCAGTTATTTCTTATTCAGAATTTATGTTTCCCCTAAAATAGCTACACATGAAATAAGCGAAGCTAAACACTGTTTACATCTTTAACACGACAGAAAAGACATATCCATGGAGAAGAACAGACTGACCAACATTGCAATTACAAGTTTTCAATCCTACCTGCAGAATATGTGATCGCATTTTGTTGAAACTGGTTCTTGTACCATGTCCAAGCTACAAAAAGAAAAAAGGAAGAAAAACAAGAGCACAGAAGTTACATATAAAATAGGAGCAACAAAATAAGATTCAGAAAGATGGTCACATTTCTGAACTTCTAAAAAAAAAAATCTTAAAAACCCCACAGCTCAGTGGGGAAGAGAAGTAGGACACATCTGACAATTTTTCATTTGAGATCCAGGTACAGTAACAAATACTATCATGATGCAATACATAGACATATCTACTAGCTCTTCAAAATCTTTGTCTCCCTCTGGCAAAAAGCCAGCCTTTTCTGGAAATACTGGTCAAGCAGGAAAGGAAACCAACACCTTCCGACCTCCTGTGACAACAGTAAAGGGCAGTGTAGGCCTGTTGGGTTCAGGAGCCCACTAGACTCTTACTACGTCTGTATAAACCAAATGCACAGGTGTATCAACACAAATAAATATTTAAGTCATTCTTTATCCCACCTCCTCCCCATTTTCTATTCTAAACCAACTCCTGTGTAGCACAATGTAAAAGTTAACATTTACCTCAACACTAGGACTTTCAGAACAGTCTAACCACTCGTTCAACTTGTCTTAAAATATAATCTGCTTTGAACACATACCAAAACCAAGCAAAGAATCATTTTAAAATAATTTTTTAAACTACTGCTCTAATTTAGGTGTATATTGTGTTACAAAAGAAAGGTTCCATGAATTTCACAGCCTGTGTATGTACATGACTGTGTGGCATACCATATCGGGCACTCCAAGTTCTTCTGCATAGCTGAAAGCACATTTTGTACATCTCCAATAGCAACCACCGAGAAGTCCATCCTTCACGTCAAAAAATAGTCTACAGGGAGGAAAAAAAGAAGCGATCAGCTTTGTCAGAAACAGAAGCATCCCGTGACGGTGTTCCCTCCTGTGTGGCTTTTCTGTAACAAGCTGACAGCAGGGAATCCTTGGCGACTAGTTCTTGAGCAGGGTTTTGCAGCGCTGGCAGAGTTCCTGCTCTGCGCGCTGCCAGTTAAAAGCTGTCCAGGCTCTTGCAGTCAAAGGGGCAAACAGAAAGGGAAGCAGCACTCGGCAGGAACTCAGCAAGGGCGCACACGGGCACAACAGAGAGGAGGAGGAACCTTCTGGGGGAACAGGAGGTAAAGGAGGCAGCAGACACGCTTAGGCAAAGGACCCGCAGAACAGCCCGCACCACCCAGCACGGGTGAGACCCTACAGCGAACACGCGAACTCTGAAAACAAAGAGAAACGCTGAACCTTTCCGCGGCGGCAGATCGGGAACACGGACGGTCCCTACCGCCAGGCCTGTCAGCAGGCCGCAACCAAGCGGCCCGGCCCCCAGCTCGGCGCACCTCCTGCCGCCCAGCCCCGACCGTCTTCCCACCGCACACACAGGTGCCCGCCACCGGTGCGGCCCACCGGAACGCTGCCGAGGCCGAGGAAGGTGGCGGCCGCCCAGCCCGGAGCCGCTCGCCCGGCCTCAGGCGCCGCCCCGCAGCATCGCATTTCGCGCCCTTTCCACCACACGGAACCCAGCGCACCCCAACAGCCAATCCGACGCCCAGGTAGCAACACGTGACTGGAGAAGCGTCCTCTTATTAGCTCCTTCCTGCTCACTAACGTTCCTTCTCCTGCCGCGGCAGGGCGGTGCAGGGAAGAGCATGGCTTATTGGCTGTGCCGTTGCCACGTGACCCCGACACCCATATTTTATTGGCCGGCGCGGCGTATTGTGGGAGTCGCGGTACAGTTCGGAAGTGCGTGTCTGTTAATGGTACCGCCCCGCCCCTTGCGCGCTTCCCCGGCTCTGTTTATTGTTGTGGTTCCACAGCATCTGGCCACGCCTCCGCCGGCCAACCAGGGCGCTGAGGAGGATGAGTGGCAGGCGGTACTTCCAATAGCATCGCGCGGAGAGCGCGGGGCGGGCGCTGGCCGGGCCGCCATGTTAGGCTCGTCGGGCCGTCTGACAGGGCTGCGCTGGGCCGCTCGGCAGCGCGGCATGGAGCCGCAGGTGAACCTCCGCGTCACCTGCCGCGGGGACACCCAGAGTTTCCTGGTGTCGGACTCGGCGCACACGACGTGGGCGGATGTGGAGGCTATGGTGAGCGCTGCCCGGGACGGGCGGAGCGAAGCGGGGGGCCCGCCGCGGGGCAGGGCTGCCGTCGCTGTGGTGCCACAGCCGTGGGGAGCCGCCTCGGTGGGGTGCCGGGGGTGGAAGCGCCTCTCCGGGGACCCACCATCGTCTCTCCCAGCTTTCCGAGCCGTGTCGCTTATTTCGCAGGCTGTTAGAACTGGTGGTGTACTCTGCGGTGGGCTCAGTTTTCATTTTAGCGTTGACGACAACTTTTACTCCTGTTATATACGTAGGCTGACGTCAGAAGCCTGTCTGAGCTCACGGGTCCCCTGTTGTACGGTGTGAGCAGGTGGCCGTGGCCACGGGCGCTGCTGTTCCTCACAGCCGCGGGTGCTTGGCCGTGGCCCTGCCCCGTCACCCCGTGCCCCTTCCCTCCTGTCCCTTCGCCCGTTCCAGGAGACGTGGTGAAGTGACGCTCTGCAGTTCCTTATAGAACATCTCCCTGAAGGCTTCTCTTTGCTGTCTGGGGTGCTAAATCACTGACACGTTTTTGTTTTCTTGCTTCCTGGTATCTTCTGTGTGCTCGCTTGGCTAGAGCTGGTTTTGCTGGTGGGTCGTGTGCGCGTTGACAGTTGCTTGTGGCAGTTTGTGTATTGTGTGCTTGGTGTATTGAAGAGTAGTTTGGGTTTTTATTTCCAGTGTTATTTATTGAAAATTTCTGCATTAACTAAGGTTGAAATTGTGTAGTAAGGATTCCCTTAGTTATGATGAAGTTGCAGTGGTTTTTTTTATTATTATTATTCTGTAGCAACTATTTTTTGTTTTACTAGCTCTCTCTCAAAGTTACATCTTAAGAGGTTGTAGAATCACAGACTGGTTTGGGTGGGAAGGGACCTCAAAGCCCATCCAGTCCCACCCCCTGCCATGGGCAGGGACACTCCCCACCAGCCCAGGCTGCCCAAAGCCCCATCCAACCTGGCCTTGGGCACTGCCAGGGAGCCAGGGGCAGCCACAGCTTCTCGGGGCACCCTGGGCCAGGGCCTCAGCACCCTCCCAGGGAAGGATTTTTTCCTAGTATCTCCCCGCGTTCGGTTTAAAGAGATCTTGCCAATATTTTATTTTCTGTTTCAGTTTTTTTATTTTAGCTAATGTATTCCAGTGTACCTTGTAGGAGACTCTTGCACTGTGAATTACTCAAATTCAAACTTTGAGCTGCATCATCTTCGTTCACTGTATTTCAGTCTCCTAGAAGAGGCACTAGTGCAGGTTTAAAATACTTGGTGGCAATTAGACCCACCAGGAATGTCTGGGCTAGTCAGAATCCTGCTTGCATCAAAGCTGGAAGCAGATTGCTGTGTAAGAATGGTGTTGCCCTTAATCCTAAGTAGTCTGAGAGTGAGGGTGTGGTGTTCTGTTACAGTGTTTCTCTGGCTGAGGTAGTACCACTGGGTGTCTATGCTCCCTGTTGTGTGAATTACTGTTTCAAAGTAGTATCGGTGAAATTCTGTCTTTCCTGTGTTTTAATGTATTATTAAACGTGTCTGGTGCTTATAAGGGATAACCTGATGTTTGGTTCTGGCTTGAGTTTAGGGGACCAGTCTGTGGTACTGGGCAGTGCAGACAGAGCCCACAGCTTGTTCTGGACAAGCTGAGTTGGTTGTCTTGCTGCACTCCTGCGATGAATTTGGGATATATCACTGGAAGAACCTGCCTGTAGCATATTCATTGCAGAATGTACATAGCTATGTCGTTGTGCTCTTGTGGTGCTAAGTCCCAGACATCTACTGTTTTCTGAGGCTGCTGGTGTTCTTCTGTTAGGTCCAGGCTAGCAGAACATCTCGGGTATAGCAGTTTTTCAGGGAGTGTTTGTCGAGAAAAATACAGCTTGTGTAGGTAAGTGATACAAAAATGTACATGAGCCTCAAAGACTGTTATTCAACCCAGGGGAACAACCGCCTTCATTTATGGTTCGTTTGATGCTGTTTGTTCTGTGCTACTAATGGCAATTACAAAAGCTCAGCTTTGTTTTCCTATTTGTGAGCTCTGTATTGGATTTATATGTTCAGATGTACCGTCGGTCAGCCAGCGAGTAGCAGAATGAGATGCTTTGCTCTTATTTGTACTTGAATTAATTCTAGTTTCTCAAAACACAAATAGGCTTGTGGAGAAAAGGCTGCTCACCTGTGTGAGCTGTCTTCCTGGTGCTTTGTAATGTAAAAGTTTGCATTTGGTGATTGTTGGATTTAGGCTTTGTATGTTGCAGTGTTTACCGGGCCTGAGTGTGTTTACCCCTGAGCTAGTCCTGTCATAACAGAAAGGTTAGTATTTATTTTGGCCTAAACATTAACTAGGGAAGGTGACATGTGAAATTATTTTTTTCTTTTCATTACAGAATGTTAGTAAAGGTTGGAGGCAGGGCGCTGGGGAGAGTTGTTCAACTCCGTAAGAATGGATTTTGTAAATGGATTTTTATTTCAACTGAGAAACTGAAGGGAGGATTGGAAGGGTTAAAACACTTTTCCCTGTTAATAATCGTGATTAACTGGAAACATCTGTAGTCTTGTCTCATTGTGGTTTTCTGTTCTTTTTCCTTACAGGTCAAAGTTTCGTTTGACCTGGACAACATTCAGATCAAATACGTTGATGAGGATAATGATGAGGTAAAATACCCTCCCACCCTCCTAACAGGTCTACCAAACTAGGACTAGTGTGAACCTTTCTGTCTCCTAATGATTTGTAGTGGGTCCTTCAGCAGTGTCTGTTATGTGGATCAGATGTGATGTTTTTGCCCCTCTGATAAGAAAATAGCTATTAAGAGTGAAACCATAAGACTAATATGGTGTACTTATTTAAAAATATTTTTAGAAGCTATGGCCGTTCTTTTTTATACCCTGTAGAAATGGCTCATGGGTCTACATGCTGTGAGGGAGGGATGCTTCTGTTGAGGGATTTTCTTATTTTTCATTTTATCAGAATAAGGTAGTTGTAACTATTTGTGTTTGCAGACACTGTAAGGCCCTATCTCTTCAATCTACACTCCTTCCTCTGAAAAATGTAGGTCCCCTGTCATTAGCATATGTTTACTTCAGTGATCTGGTGCACTCAAATCCTCTGCTTGTTTTATGCAAATGCTATAATCTCCAAGCAGATTAGTGACTCAGAAAACAAATTGGTTACTTCTAGTTGTCCTTGTTGAGTAACTTCCTGCATGTCATAACATCACCAGCTCGTATTCTTTCTATTTATCCAGAGATTTTGATGTGGAATGAGCTCTCAAACAGAACATGACTTTCGAAAACTGTGTTCCACTACTTCATTTGTAGCTGTACTAAACTGCAGGGATGGGCGTCTTTGGTTTTTTTCCTTTTTTTTTTTTTTCTCCCCTAAGGGGGAAAGTCAAGATGCTTCTAGCAGCACTTTTGGGAAGGATTTTCCCCTTATTTTCCAGCCTATATCTATATAAATATATGGATGCATCTGTGAAAGATCTTTTTCAAATACTATTGAGTAGACATTGTTCTGAATCTTGCAATGCTGTAGTTACTTAATAGCTTCTTGCATTAGCAACTTCTCTGTGAAAAACTGATAAATGAGCCCCTGTAGAAGATGGACTTGGCTTGGAATCTAAATCAAGATTTAGATTTCATGTCGGGCGTTAAAAGCAATTGAGTCCCACCTCTGTGTACTTGTACAGCGAACCCAGCTGGCGCTGGTACTGCTTCCTTCCAGTAGGTGAGACCACACTTGTTTTGGGTGGTAGTAGGTGCCAGAGACCTTGCTTGTTGGGCAGATCTAATAAGGAACACTGTCTACTCCAGAGCACTACAACATTGATTACTGATGAAACGTGACAGCAATCATAAATATCTGAAGGAGTGGTATTTTAGAAATTCTGAATCGGAGTATGTTTATTCTGAAAGCGCGTTAATTTTAAGAGAATCACAAAAATCTATCAGTGGCTGTTACTCACTATTCTTTCTCTTTGCAGGTCTCTGTGAATAGCAAAGGTGAGCCGCTACTTACTGAAACGAAGTCGGTAAAGAGACCCCCAACTGTTGTTCATGGTTTTTTGGAGAGGCAGTTGAGAATGCTTACTGCTTGATTTTTGGATTTCATGTATGGTTGGGCATCAAATTCTTCCAAAAGGAAGGAGTTTTTGATCCATAGGGGTAAACTGGAAATGCCTAAATTAATGGAATGTTAAGTCTCTAGGCTGTGAGAACATGTTTGCTTGTTGTTGTATATACAACTTCTTCCTTCAGTAGCACTATTTTAAAAGGATTTATGGAAGGTATGGGAGACACTCCTTGATGCAAGAGTCCCTAAGTACTATGTGCTAAGCTTACCATCTGTTGTTTGAGATGGGGAAAATTGACATTTCTTTCCCTTTTTCTTTAGAGGAATATGAAGAAGCTCTGAAGGTAAATATTCTCTTTGAGTTTTTGCAATATATTCATCCTTCTCCAATTAAAATTGGTGTAGTTGAGTTGAAAAAAACCCCAACAGCATTACCAGGCGAATGGAAATCGGAGTAGCTCAGTCTCCTAGCTTTGGATGCTAGCTTGAATGTTTTGCTACTTTTTTTTTTTCATCCAGGCTAATCTTGATTTGTGTAAATTAGTTGAATAGGCAGTTATGGTTCAGGGCCCTGAGCAGCCAATTTGTTGGTTAAAGGACTGGCTTTCTCTGACACTTTACAGCAATCCCATGTTTGGAAATATTGGGCTCTAATGGGATCCTTTTAAAAATCTTGCCACGTAGACTCTAATGTTGTATTCTCTGGCAAAAAGCCTTTAATTGGTATCGATGTTTTCTTACTTCATAGGCAGTTAATTTTACTTAGGCAAAATAAGAATTGCATTCCTTGAAGTTTCAATTGTACAATACTAATGCTTTCAGAACTTTTTGCTTATGGTCTGAATTTCAGCTCTGATAATTTGAAAATAATAATGAATTAAAATTTACTGAAAGTTACTGGGCAGAATCTCTATTGTTTACTGTCTCGCATGAACAGCTTTATTGTAGACTGAAAAAATATCTGTGTAATTAACCTTTTGCTTCTAATAAACTTTTTAATAAGCATATTGGTAACCTTTAAGGAAGGCAAAATAGACTGTCAGCTGGCTGTACCTTGGCGTTTCACTCAATTTCAATTTTTCTGCGTTAGTCTTTCCCCAACCTCTCCGATGTAGTGCGGTATTTTTACAGGATTTTGCATGTTGGTTGTTGGTGGAGTAAATAATGTGTATGTATGTTTTGTTTATTCAGATTGCAGTTAAACAAGGAAATGAGCTTCAGATGAATGTGTATGAAGAAAACTCTTCTCCGAAAGAAACTTTGTGTTCTCGTTCTTTGCAACTACATGAAAAAACCAAGACAGAAAAGTTGGCAGCTCGTAAAGATGAGAAGAAACCTCTTTCACACTACTCAATGTTAGCGCAGGGGTTAGAGGAAGACTTAGAAAATGAAAAGGAGCTGACAATTCAGGTAGGATGCAGATCTGGGTTCTATATTCATAAGTGTAATTCACTGTATAGATTGATCGTCATCTTTAACCCATACATAAAAACGTGTGAGTTCGGAAGTTGGTCCTAATTTTCAGCTACCTGCACCCCTTGAAGGTCCCAAAATCAAGAGAATATTTGATGCTGCATTTAGAAATACAGATTCTTTGATATTGACCGTTCTTAAGTATTTTGATAAACAAAGCAATTGGTCTGATGAAGCCCTGCTTGCCATCTAGTAACTCTGAGTGACTGGATTTCTTTGGCTTTGATGTGTAATTACACTCAAATGCTAATAAGGCAGAAATCTTTCAGGAAAATGTTAGTGGCTTCCTTGTGATGTTTTCTCACTGTTTTCTGAGTAACTTGAAATATTTTTTTTGTAAAGACACTTGAGGGGAAAGTGATTGGAAAGTGATTAACTTGCTGTATTGAGGCTTTTTGCAGCTTTGCATATTTAAGGTTTGTGACTTATTTTTGTGATGTGGGTTTTTGTTTGGATTTTTTTTCCCCAGCAAAAGTTAAAACACACTAGAACAGGAAGAACAAATGAAAATCCTCCAGAATGGTTTACTAGCTACTTGGAAACAGTAAGTGTGTTTTTTTCTGAATTTTGGTATTCTTAAAGGAATACATAAGAGGTTGTGGGTGGAAAAAATATCTGTGTTGCCTAACTCTGTACATCTGATCACACTTGCTCGCAGTGTTTGTGCCCAGGATTTTAAAGGGCATTTAGGCATCCACTAACTTCACTTTTTGGTTATAAATGAAAACTGGATGTCTGACTACGACTGTATGATGTAGGTGTTACTTTGGGAGGGGGGGTGGAGTTTGATACATGCCACTTCTTGTCAGAAGTAGATTGTTTGCTTTATGCAGTCAATTACTTTGAGTGTAGTTTTAAGCAGCTCCCGTGCTAGAATCCTTGCTGCACTCTGGATAGTCATAGGGACTTCAGAGCACTCATGATGAGAGAGCGCATGAAATACAGTGTTGCTGTTGGAGACTCTTGTTTGACCAGCTTCTGTAGGGTAGTAGTTAGGGCTTCCTGAGATTTGAAGCATTGCGTTTGATGATCTTGCTTTTCTGGATTGTTCAGTTCAAGTAAATACTGTCAGGAGGTCAATGAGTATAACCTATAGATTAATAAGATGTGAGTGTTAACTTGTTTTGAACAGCTAATAAACATCACTGAGAAGCAGTTAGATACGAATGCTAACAATCAATTAGCTAGTGAGTTCTTGAAACTAAAAGGTACAGTGGTACAATAGTATATGCATTTATCTAAGCTTTTTTCTAGCATTGCCCTTCCTGTTCCACCTCTTTATAGACACTAAAGATAGAGAAACTTAATGGTTGTGTTTAAAACTTCCCTGGTGGACAAAATCAGGACTTTAAATGATAGAGAGTCCAGAGGGGTTTGTTGGAAGTTGTGTTAATTGTCTCAGATTAGTTTCCTTCCCTTTGTGCAAGGTTATGGAAAAACCTTAATATTGTAAAGATGAATATATGGTTTTTAATTTGCCCTGTTAAAACATATGGGCTGTTATTTTGTGAAATACAAATCCTCTTTGAGGAGTGTGATACTTGTTTAATTTCATCTGGAATGTGCTGAGGGGGGGGAGGGAAGTGGATTCTGAGCTGCTTTAGGACTTATGGCTTGGGAGAATTGGGACACTATAATCCAACTTTTGAAGCTGCATAGGTGGGTCTTGTGCATGACTGAATTTTTTCCAGTTCAGGGAACAAGTAGTTAAGGAAACTGTTGAGAAACTGGAACAGAAGCTACATGAGAAGCTTGCTCATCACAATCAGCCTCCAGATTTTTCTGAGAGCTCTATTACAGCAGCACCTCCAACTTCAGAGTGCCGATCAGGGGATGGCAACCAGTGTGACTGGCTGATCTCCTGCTGCAACTGCCAGGCCCGAATTGTTGGAGTTCGCTACCAGTGCAGGTAGGTAGAATATGATGAGGTGGGAGTGTGGGAAACCTAACATGTAGGGCACGTGACTGAGTCTGAGAAACCATCTTGGTGTTGTAGACTTCCAGATACCTAATCTGCAGCATGCTGTATATTTCAGAACTTCTAGTGTGTATCTTGCAAACAGCTTGTGTTCTCTGCTGTGGTGACTACACCTTATCTGCGTAAGAGGAAGATTAATACTGTTTTGAGAACGTGATTGCTAAAACAAAGTGAGAGAACTTTGTGAGACTTGTTATATTCTCAAAAGTCTTTACCTTTTTTTGCACATAACACGCAGTTTTTGTAAAGGAAAACGTTTAGTTCAGTTAACAAAAACCCAAAACTTAAAGGACTATTAGAGACTGGTGGTTTTATTTAGTTCTGAAAGTCAATGAGACTTAAGTAGGTCATGATTTTTTAATGATCTTACTGTTCTCAGTTTAATATGAAATAGGTTTTGATGAGTGTCTTAAGTGAGGTGTCAAAACTGATGTTTTTATTTGAACGAGGCAATTGCTGTGAAAGTATTGTAGGCCTTGGCAGCAGCAGCGAATGGAATGCCAGCAGGGGTTTCTCTTTGGATGTTTATTTTTCTTGCTGGCAGGAGTTGTTTACCACCAGTCTTGTTCCTGCAGGAGCAATCTGCTTTGCATCCCTCTGTATTTTCACAAGCAGTCCTCTATATTTTCATAAGGAGTGTATGGAGTGTGCCTGGGGATGGATGAGGAGCTGACTGGTAGCTTATGGGTCAGGATTAAAGGGAGGGCAGGGACAGAGAACATTATAGTGGGGTGTGTTACAGGTCACCTGACCAGGAAGACGGAGCGGATGAGGTCTTCTGTAGACAGACAGGAGCAGCCTGACGTTCACAAGCCCTGGCCCTCGTGGGGGACCTCAACCACCCCAATATCTGTTGGAGGGACAGCACAGCAGGGCATAAGCAATCCAGGAGGTCCCTGGAATGCATTGATGATAACAGCCTTCTCCAAGTGACAGAGGAGCCAGCAATGAGAGGTGCTCTGCTGGACCTTGCTCTTGTCAACAAGGAGGGGCTGGTGGGTAATGTGAAGCTCAAGAGCAGCCTTGGCTGCAGTGGCCATGACGTGGTGGAGTTCAAATCCTTAGGGCAGGGAGGAGGGTGCACAGCAAGCTCACTGCCCTGGGCTTCAGGAGAACGGACTTTGTCCTCTTCAGGGATCTGTTTGGTAGATACCATGGGACAGAGCCCTGGAGGGATCTTTAAGGTCACTTCCAAACCTTTCTATTCTATGAAGTATGACGCTGTTTGTGGCATTGTATTTCAGTATAATGTTTTATAGCAACAATCGTTAATGACTTGTGCTAAAGGAAGCATTCAAGGAATGTATTCAAGGAGAAAGTGTGAACTGTGTTGCAGTTTTGCCAGGAAGAGAGATACTGATCTAGATATTCCAGATGGCTGCAAATATTGATGTGTAAGTGAGAGAACCAGCTTCTGTTTCACTCAAGCACTGCTTACAATGTTACCAAGAAGTCTGCTGAATAAAGGACCCTCTAACACTTCTCTTGAGTTTCAGAGGGTGGGCGTTCTTTATTGCAGTGCCGGCTGCACGGGGGATCACTCCACCTGCCGTGCGTACCGGGAGTTAGAGTCAGTTCACACTTATTAGCCCAACTTACACATATTCGTACATTCATCAGCATAACCTGTACGTATTCACACCTTCTAAACTACAGTTGGTCAACGCTTTGCTTGCTTTGATTTAAAACCACAGCACCTCCTAAATTCCCTGCCCATGTTCAGTGAGTGGGGGTCTGTCTCTGGGGAGGGGAGCTGTTAGCACTGGTGGGGTGCTTTGCATATTATAAGGAGACAGTTCACTCTAAGGACACTAATTAGAGGGATTTCTGCTGACTTGTGGCTCTCAGGGATGTGTCTCTCTGTGTTAACAAGTGTTCCTCTATTCAAGGTTCCTTTGCTGCGTCTTATCTAAGCATAACTCGTTCTGATTAAATACATTGGAAAGTTTCAAGGATGGTCCTCCTGTCCTCAAACCCCCAGTTATCTTATTCCCAGGCAATAAACAATAACAAATACACAGCTCAGAATACACAGCCCAACTGTTAACTCCTTCTTCATAAAGGATTTCAGACTTGGCTACATGGCTCTAGCAAGGAGGGAACCGTATGTTCTTTTGCCTCAGTATCAACAATGGAAGTGTGATAGAGTTGTTTCTCTGCAGAAATGTAAGAATTATCATTCCATGTCTTTCTAGTGTGTTAGCTCTTTGTCTGCCTCTTGGTGACCATCCGCCTTTTCTGCTTTGTAGCCTTTGTCCAGCCTACAATATCTGTGAACAGTGTGAAGCAGGAACATATGCACATGACCCTAATCATGTCTTGTTAAAGCTGCGAAGACCTGTACTATGTGTTGCTGAGAATTACAGCCTTGCAGACTTCACATCTCGCCTGCCTGCTACTCTGGAGCAAGTTAGGTAAATGGTGGCACCTGTCAAACCTGACAAGATTATCCTGATAGCAAAGTGGAAATACCTGTATTTGGGTTCATGTCCAGCTTTTATTTTAGAGATAAGAAGTGAAAATGGTACTCAAGCTTCATTGTGAGTCACTGAAAATAGCTATATACTTATAAATGGTCTAAGTCGTGAATCTTAGTGTTTTTAATAACAAAGTAGAAAAGAGAATTTTCTGTCATAGGTGGGTAGCAGACTTTGAGAACTTGCTTTTTCTTCAAGTTTACTCCAATCTGCCTGTAAGTTTGCTCTTTCAATGAGGGCATTCCAAATACCTTCACAAGCAACTATGAAGATGATGTTTTTAAAATCATCTGGTATCCAGTCTAGAAGCATGAGACATTTTCTGAAGTGTTCATTTTGAAACCAAGACTCTGTTGTCTAAAGCTAAGTTCTGATCAGTTTATTGTAACAAGGTGGCTTATTCTCTCTGCAGGCTCCAGAAACAAATGGACAAAAGGTTTTTGAAGGCAGAAAAGCAAAGATTACGAGCAGAGAAGAAACAGCGAAAGGCAGAGGTCAGAGAGCTCAAAAAGCAGCTAAAATTGCACAGGAAAATTCATCTGTGGAACTCCGTCCACGTATTGGAAACTAGCAGCTCACCAGCTCTGAAATCTGAGAGTCTTCAGCCTAATAATGTCCTGTAAGAGATGATGTTAGCTGACCCTTTCTTAGTTGTGCTGTCTGTCCTTTTGCAATGAGACCAAGTTAAAGTAACAGGAGGAGGGGTATGAAGTTGCTCATTTAAAGTATTATTGGTCATTGGACCCTGTGAGAATTTTGTCTAAATGGAATTTTCAAGGTGGAGTGTGTTTATTTTTACTGGGGAGGAGAGTAGGAGAAGAAAAGCAACTAATGGTTACTACCAGAAACTTAGATACGAATGCCTACGATTACATATATGTGCGTGCACAGCACAAATCAGTGTTACTGCTACTTTTAAAAAAGTCTGTATCTTCCTGCTATATTAAGTGTCTCTGCATAAAATCGAGTACACTATGTGCTTACGTCCAGTGCTCTCGTTTCTTTTTTCCTCCTCTGTGTGATCTTAGGCTGAGGCTCACTAGACAGCAGCCTTTGCAGGCAGCTGCTTTGCATTTTCTGTTCCCTTTGGTTTTACAAATGCACAGGTGTAAAGTAGATGTAATATAAATGAATGTACTGGTTTCTTTTATTCATCCCTTCCATTTAGGGCATTTAAAAGTCAAATTAACGTTAATCAGTTACAGTGGGGAGCTTAAAATAGCTATCTCTGCTTCCTTTTTGCTGAATACGCACATTACAGGAACAAAACTAGTGCTAATTTAGGTCTGAATTTTTATTTTCTTTTTATGTCTTTTAAAGTTGGCATGTATATGAGCTTGCTTCAGCTCTTCCCTCTCAGTGTGCCCAAATTAACACTAGAGATTTGGATTAAATCTATTTTTAACCCCCTTTCAGGAAAAATCTGTGGTATCTTGCTGAAAAATACTGCTTGTAAAGCCAAATTAAAAGACACTAACACTTAGACTATAGCATGATCTTTTTTTGATTCAGTGTCATAAAGGTAATGACTTTATTCTCGAACAGAATAGCAGAGCCCAAAGTGCTGTCAGACAAAATGAAATCGAGTGAAGAGCAGTGAATTTTTCTCTGTTAAACCTGAGTTGTGTAATTACAATATTCTTCCAAATAAGCCAATCTTGGTTTGATGTATTTCTCTTTTCCTTAACTAAAGGAAAGCAAACTGCTCTGTGGTGTTTAGACTTAAGATGAAAACAGTAGCTAAAACGTTAGAATCTTGAAACACTTCTGGCGATAGAAGAAAACAAAGGAAATGGCCTCCTCTGTTCATAGGCAGTGAAATAGCAGCTGAACGACTTGCTCAGTTTTGGTGTATTTGTCTCCCCTCCCCTCACTCCCAGGAGTCCTAGTGAACCCTTGCAAGCAGTTGTCCCAACACTAAGCGCGGTATTTGTGGATGAGAATTTGCCAGATGGGACTCACTTGAAACCAGGAACAAAGTTTATCAAACACTGGCGTATGAAAAATACTGGCAATGTGGAATGGAGCTCAGACACAAAGGTATCTTTCCTTTGCTGTGTCTTTTACGCACTAAAATAGCTCTGTAAGATAACACTTGTATGCATTCGGAATCTGCATCTTCTGTCAGAACCCATGTAGGATTTCATCTGGTCTGTTAATTCACAAGATGGGGATTCTGGGGCAATAAGCTGTCCAGGTACAACTGCAGAATATAGGAAGAAAGCAGTCGAGATTAACATCACTGAACGTGTCCTCGAGTCCTGTTATGTTACAGTTCAACCTCGTTTACAACAGATCTGTGGCTTTTCTGACTTCAAAAAGCCTTTCCTCTGTGAGTGACTGAGTTCATGTTGCAAGATGAAGTTATTTTCCTGCTTTGGTGATAGTGATTAATGTGAGTGGTGACTAGCAGCCTCTCTTCTCCATGGCTAGTATTCATGAGGCCTTTCAGCAGGGGAACTTTTAAGTGTTCCTTACTGCCCACAGTTTGCAGAGAGGCTTGAAGTTAACTTTTTTGCTTTTTCTGTTATATATTTCAGCTGAAACTTATGTGGGGAAATCTGACCTTGGCATCTTCTGAAAAAAAAGATGTGTTAGTGCCATCCCTTCCCTCAGGACAAGTAGGAACTGTTTCAGTTGAGTTCGTAGCTCCTAATATAGAAGGAACTTACACCTCTCACTGGAGACTGTCCCACAGAGGGGAACAGTTTGGACCCAGGATCTGGTGCAGTATTGTTGTGGATCCCTCCCCAGCTGCTGACTATCTGGAAAGCAATTGGAAGGATTCTGACTCCTGTCAGAACGATAAAGCTTCCAGCACAGAACAGGTAAGTAACTCATACGGTATTTTGGGGCAGTTCTGAATTGCCTAGTAGAAGGAACAATGAATGTTGATCGGTGCAATGGCATAGTGTCCCTAACTATATATTTATTTTTAATAGAAAAGAAACACAGCTTTTACTGCATTTGTAAGTTCTAAAATGGTCCTTCTTTTTGACAGGCGTGGGATTAGTTATCAGTGTGGTGCAGCTATTTGTCTAGTTCTTTAAACTGAAGCACTGCAAGATCTTGTCCTTTTGGCTCTAAAATGAGTTGAATTAAATCTCTTTTCAGGTGTTCTTATACACAAAATTCAGGCTTTACATTTAATGTAATTGTTTTATTTGCTGCCTGCCTAAGGGAATTCTGGGACTTTATTTTTTTGCTTTTGCAGAATGCTTCCTTAAAGGCAGAAGCAGGTGCTCAACTGGGTGGAATCATGGAGCAGGCTGAAATACCTCTGCCAACTATTCCTTTAAAGATCAAAAATCTGCCAAGTGAGAGAGAATTTTATATCCCATCTGTCGATCTCCTCACTGCGCAGGTAAAGTGCTAAAGTTCAGGCGAGATAAACCAAATCCCCCGTCGGTTTGATATCTAGGGATATAGGCATCCATAAGAATAAAAAGCTTCTGAACTCTAAAATAGACACTGTACTTTCAGGAAGAGTGTATTGCATTTTACACACCTACAGAGTAGGGGTAGGTAGGGGTTGGAAGGGACCTCTGGAGATCATCTAGTCCAACCCCCCTGCCAGAGGAGGATCACCTAGAGTAGATCACACAGGAACAAGTCCAGGTGGCTTTTGAATGTCTCCAGAGAAGGAGACTCCCCCACCTCTCTGGGCAGCCTGTCCCAGGGCTCTGTTCCCCTCACAGTGAAGAAGTATTTCCTCACGTTCAGGTTGAACCTTCTGTTTTCCAGTTTATGGCCATTGCCCCTCGGCCTGTCCCTGGGCACCACTGAGAAGAGCCTGGCCCCATCTTCCCGTTAGATATTGATAAGCATTGATAAGATCCCACCTCAGCCGCCTCTTCTCCAGGCTGAACAGCCCCAGCTCTCTCAGCCTTTCACCATAGGGTAGGTGCTCCACGCCCCTCATCTTAGTGGCCCTGTGCTGAACCCTCCTCAGTAGTTCCTTGTCCTTCTTGAACTGGGGAGCCCAGAACTGGACACAGTACCACAGGTGAGGCCTCACCAGGGCAGAGCAGGGGGGGAGGAGAACTTCCCTCGACCTGCTGGCCATGCTCTTAATGCATCCCAGGTACCATTGGCCGCAAGGGCACACTGTTGGCTCCTGGTCATCCTGTTGTCCACCAGGACTCCAAGGTCCTTTTCCCCAGAGCCACTCTCGAGCGGATCAGCCCCCAGCCTGCACCGATCCTTGGGGCTGTCCTTCCCCAGATGCAGCACTTCACACCTGCCCTTACTGAATGCCATTAGACCTCTCTCCGGCCAGCTCTCCAGCCTGTCCAGGTCACGCTGGATGGCAGCACAGCCTTCTGGCGTGGCAGCCACTCCTCCCAGCTTTGTATTGTCAGCAGAACTATTTCCTTGAATTAGTATTGAGGACTGTAACTATATGGAAAGTATGCACAGGACGAGCTAAGAGTCTCAATAAAAACTCACAGGGTTGAGTCTTTCTCTGGCCCCTAACAAGGGAGTACTTTGCTTTGTCTCTTGCTGCCCTACTTTGTGTACCATATTCTATGATGTGGACTTATTTGTAAGTTAATGGGATCTGGTGCTGGGAAGCACAGCGTAAGATTCCATTTCAGGGTTTGATGAAGACTCTGTGGTGTTTCTTTCTGTAGGATTTGCTGTCCTTTGAGCTGTTGGACATTAATATTGTGCAGGAATTGGAGCGAGTGCCACACAATACTCCTGTTGGTAAGGTTCTCATATTGTGTGCTGTCTTTGGCATTCTGAGTTAACTCTTTATCCAACGAGAAGCTGAACTTATTTTTGCATCAGGCTTACTTGCTCTTCAGGCTAGAGTGTCTTCCCAGCTTTCCTTTCTTTTCACTTTGATTCTTGCTGCAGTCTTACAGGAGATTTTTGGTAGTACTTGTATCCTTTGTGTTTTTCAGTCTTGGCTTCGCATTCCCAAAACCATCAGATTGCAGTCATTGAAGAAGGCTGCCGTTTTCTTTGCTCGACCAATGCCAGTGTAATGCAAAGTTATTTGTTTGTTTCACCAAATTATCTTGTAAGATAACTGGGTTTCTTGGAAGAATATCCCTTTAAGAAGTTACCTTTTAAAGGTTGCTTCCCAGAGGAAGGAGGGTTCCTACTCCTTTAATGCTAATTATTTTTGTTCCGTTTGTTTTTCAGACATGACTCCATGCATGTCCCCTTTGCCACACGATAGCCCCTTGCTGGAGAAACCTGGCTTGGATCAGATAGAGGAGGAGAACGAGGGGAGTGGATTTAAACCAGTGCCTGGTAAGCAGTAGTTTTGATGGAGCTTGGAGTGAGGAGAGGAGGATCGTGCCACTTCTGTGCTGTTAGCAGTCTTAATGTTTAAGAATTCTCCTGTCTTTCCCTTCTGTGGAAAAACACACAGTTGTTTGACTCATAAACCTGTAGTCTGACGCTACTCTGCTTGTAGAGGCTGGAGTGTGAGGTGTGTAGAATTCAGAAGTACAAATGCTTCTCTTGATTTGTGTGACTGCTAGAATTGTTGGGAGAATTTAGTTTGCCCATTATAGACTAGATTATACTTAAACACTCAAGGTGTGGCCCCCATACTTCCCAATCACTTTCACATTCAACTTGAGAGAATTCTAAACTCTTCCAGTTTTTAAAAAGAATTAACACATGGAGTCAATATTGGCCTTTGCTAGCCTAAATACTTTTCCTTGTGGTGGCATTAAAATGTTTCCCTTTCAAAGGGATGACGGAAGCCTGCTTTCCTACAGGTTCTTGTGTTACAAAAGTGAAAGCTGAACATCCATTGAACCAGGAGGAAGGGGAAGAAGATATGAGTGGGACGCAGTTTGTCTGCGAAACCGTAATTCGCTCTCTAACCCTGGATGCTGCACCTGACCATAAGCCCCCCCAAAAAAAGAAAATTGTCCACTGTAAGTACTGTCTTCAGCTGGCTCCTGGGGCTTTATTTTTGCAGTCAGACATTGGCCCCAAATTGCCCTGTGCTGCAGGTAGCGATACTGCTTTAATTCTTTTTCCTGATTGTTTTATTAGACCCTTTACAAAGGTTGCAAGACACGTTCAGTTGCAATGTGATAAGTGAAGAATCTCCTAGGTTAAAAACTAATTCCATTTCCAAAAAGGAAGCAAAGATTCATCAGTCAGAGGCAGTAATGGAAAATGACTGTGGTAAGTAAAATAGGTTTGAATTTAAGATAAAGCTGTATAAGCACTTAAAAAAAAAAAAAAAACAGGTGTAAAAAGATCTGACAGTGTTCTGGGAAATTGATCCTCACTACATCAAGAGAATCATTATTGCATCAGAAAACTGCTGTCAGTACTCTGAACAAGCAGCTACTTTAACAGCTGCTTTAAAAAAAGTGAAATTGAGACATAAAGGTTCCAGTGGGGTATTCAAATAAGTGTTCATATGTTAAGCATGGCTGGTGCATCCGTATTTTGTATGTGTAGCTTGAGGTCAGTACTTCAAACTTGTTGATGCATGAAATTTAGGGGCTGAAAGCTGATGTTTAAGATCTCAGTGGAGCTCTTATTCTCGTTTTTATTATAAGCATTAATACCAGCAGCACATCTGCGTAGGCTTAACAGTAAGATCTATTACTCTTGCACACTATACCCCTATCATCCCCCCTCCCCAGACAAATTATACCATTAATATCAGCAGCAAAGGTTTAGAGTTGTTTCTGAATACTTACCTTTTATGTTTGTCTTTGCTGTTATCCACACAAAATGGACTATTGTTTATACTTCTCTTTTTTTATTTTATTTTTTCTCCTGTTAGGAGACCTTCCACCGTCTGAGAGAGCAAACCGCTGTAGTGATACTGGCAATTCTGGTGAAGAGGATGATGATAAAGATGATGTTCAAAGTCAAGGCTCCTCTGCTTCATCAGAGGATTATATAATTATTCTCCCTGAGTGTTTTGACACCAGTCGTCCTTTAGGGGAGTCTCTGTATAGTTCAGCTCTTTCTCAGCCCAGTTTGGAAAAGACAGGAGAACCTGAAACAGAAGCAGAGAATCCAGAAGGGGGAAGCCAGCCACAGGTCCCTCGTGTCAGTGACATTTTAACACCTTCACAAACACTGGCTGTAGTACCGCTAACCCCAGAGACTGCGGACACCTTGCCCCAGGCAGAAAGGTGGGCTGCTTGGACAGGAACAAAATGGTTGTGTTAGTCTTGCTGTAGAGTCTGCAGGGGGTTGTGCTTAAGTTCAGTGTCCAGACAGAAATGGCTGTAAACAGTTTTGTCACATGTTGGAGTCCTAAATCCTGTGACTTTTTTATAAAGCCTGCACTTGCTGATGAGGTGAGTGCGAGAGAGGGAAAGAAGGGAGCATGTGAAGATGGGAAGCTCTTTCTTCTGACTTTACCTACATGTGTCTGTGCAGAATGAAAGTAGTAATTTCCCCCCCCCTTATGTTCTCAGGAATCCTGCATCTCTTCAGAATCATATCTTCCAAGAATCAAACGTACCAGCTTCAGAGCATATCTCTTCCGCTCCTCATAACCAAATAAGAGAAGGTATTGACAGTACTTAATGAAGGGTGCATCTACAGTTGTTACTGCCTATTCCTTATGCCTAGTATTGGATTCGATGTCTTGTTATTTTTGAGGAGAGCAGGAATCTACCGAGTAGTGACTGTTTTTTCTGTAGGTGTTGGAATGTTACTATATAGAAGATTTTAATAAAGTAATAATTGGCTTTGTGGATCAGCCAAGAGCATCTATGCGTTAGAAATGGTAGGAGGGTACTCGGAAGTGTTTGACATCTGGAAAATGACCTCACTCTGGAATTAATGAACTATGTATTTAGGCTGTTGTTAGAGTCTCTGGGAGCTCAGACAGCAGTTCATGTCATGTCAAAGTAAACACCCAATGATTAATCAGCCAGATTACTTCTGAAATTCTTCTTGTTTTTACTGCAGTGAGAATCCTGTATAGCTAGTTTGCCTCTGGATAACTAAACCTGAAAGTATTAATTTTGAACTGAATCCCACTCCATTTATGTACGTGTTGCATGTCTTCAGCTTCTTGTTAACTGAACATGTTGGCATGGTACTTTTTTTCTTCCTGTTCCAGAACCAAGTGGTGAAGACAGTCATGGACCAGGGTCTTCTGGATTTCTAACTAGTAAACAGAACTGCTCAGAATACCCAAGGTAATAAAACTGAAGCTGTGACTTCATAAATACTGTTTTAAACTAAGAACTGCTAAATTAGGCACGTTGGAAAGAGCGCTGGCTTACAGATTTCATTAGTCCATATTATAGTAGAAAGGCTTCCCTTCTTAAAGGAAACATGCTGAATTAGATAATGCTGTATTTTCACAGAATCACAAGGGTTGGAAGGGGCCTCGAAAGATCTAGTCCAACCCCCCTGCCAAGGCAGGGCCGCCTAGAGCACATCACTCAGGAACACGTCCAGTCAGGTTTTGAATGTCTCCAGAGAAGGAGACTCCACACCCTCTCTGGGCAGCCTGTCCCAGTGCTCTGTCACCCTCACAGTAAAAAAGTTTTTCCTCACATTAACCCGAAACCTCCTGTGCTCCAATTTGCACCCGTTGCCCCTTGTCCTATCGCTCAGTGAGGCCGAGAAGAGCCTGGCTCCATCTTCCCGACACTCACCCTTAACATGTTTATAAACATTAATGAGGTCACCCCTCAGCCTCCTCTTCTCCAAGCTAAAGAGACCCAGCTCCCTCAGCCTTTCCTCATAAGGGAAAGGTCTCACTTTCATAAGGTCTCACTTTCTATGTAGACATGAATATGAAGGATGGAGAATTGGCAAGCAAAAGTATGTGAAGAGCTCAAGCTGAATCCTTCTAAAACTCTGGGGTTTGTTTTTTTTCTGGAAAACCTTGGGATTCTTAAAATAGGGATCTTCTAGGTTAGCTACAAAGTTAGGCATCTTACAGTACTGAGACTGGAGGAGTAAGACAGAACACTGAGGAGAATATTAAGTGACTTGATTGATGGAGAATTGATGGAGAACAAATGGAAGTTACTCTGGCCTGAATGGATGTGTCAGTGTTGTGCTTTAAGCCAGCTGGCAGCTGAAACTGCCATGGAGCTGTTTGCTCATTGCCTGCCCTGCGGTGGGATGGGAGAGAGAATCAAAAAGAAAAAGGCAAAACTGGTGGGTTGAGATGAAGACAGTTTAATAGCACAGAAAAGGAAGAGGATGATGATGATAAAAGAGCATACAAAACAAGTGATGGACAGCACAGTTTCTCACACCCGGAGCTGATGCTCAGCTAGTTCATGAGTCGTGCTGCCTCCCAGCCAAGCCTCCAGTTATATATGCAGCATGATGGTACAGAATATCCCTTTGGCCAGTTGCAGTCAGCTGTCCTGGCTGTGTCCCCTCCCAGTGTCCTGGGTGCCCCCCACCTTCTCGTTGGCAGGCCACTATGAGGAGCAGAAAAGTCCTTGACTACTTGGCAACAACTGAAATATTAGTGTGTTATCAAAATAGTCTCATCTGAAATCCAAAATACAGCACTATACCAGCTACTAGGAAGAAAATTAACTCCATCCCTGCTGAAACCAGGGCACAGTGCACAGCTTTCATGTATTGATGTACTCTTCTGGGTGAGAATACTTAATTCTTTACAAATGGACACATTGAAAAGCAAACTAACGTACTTTTCATATCAAACCACAAGTTAATAGAAGGTGTCAAGAAAGAAGGCAAGAGCTGCTGGGATAGCTCAAATCCCAAACAGCAATGATTCCTTTGGATTGTAAGTTGTTCTCTCTAATAAAAATTAAATCTCAGTTGGCACATCAGCAGGGAGAGACTTGCATTTCATGTGAAACGAACGCTTAGCTTTACTGACTCCAAAGTATTACCTGACGTCCCTGCAGATACCCTCAAGGAAGCAGCATTGCAGGAGAACTGGTTAAAGGAGCTTTGTCCGTTGCTGCTTCTGCCTACAAAGCGCTATTTGCCGGACCACCCGTTACAGCACAGGTAAGTGTCTTTCCTGTATCCTACCTGAGATTCACAGAATGCCAACCTTAAAAGTTTGTTTTATAAATGTATCAATGTGCTATGACTTCGTGTGACAGTGAAATGTTAAATTTGATGGCATCCCTTTGAAATACGCTGCTCTGCCAGCAGATGGGGATCCACCATGGGGATAGAAGCATGTCTCTAGTGTCATGAAAGAGCAGTAATTCACCTTTGTAAGCGAATGGTGAAAGTGAATATAAATAGCTTAATTGTGGGGAGAAAGGGCTGCTCTGCCTTAATTATATTCCAGTGTAATGCAGGACCACTGCTTCAAATGGCAAAACCAAATTATCCTTTTATAGCTTATCTTACTGTCTTCTGTTTCCAGCAGCCTGCAGCCGCAGAAGAGCACACTGCCGCTCTTCTGTCCAGTCTGTGTGAGATGGGATTCTGTGACAGGCAGTTAAACCTGCGACTCCTGAAGAAACACAACAATAATATGGTTCAAGTGGTAACTGAATTGCTTCAGATCAGTAACAGCGACTGGTACAGTGGTAGATGCTGAACCTTCTGGTGGAGGGAGGAATTGTCTTCATTGAGTAAACTCCCATTAAACACTGCAGCAGCAGTAGGCTGCTCCTCAGCTGCTTGCTGTTTGGAGGTGTGACTAAAACTTTGGCTTTTCTTTGAGCTTTTGACTTTTTCTCTTGGAAATGTCAAACAGTGCTTGTCACAGCCATCTTGTGAATTGGAGACCAGAATTTCAACTCTCACCTGGACCTCACAGTTAAATGAGTAGTCCTTAAGTCTCTAGTTTCAAACCAAATCTTTTCATCAGGGAATCCTATATAAATACTTATAACATCTACCCAGATGGGAACTTCCACATTTATTGTGTATAAGATTCTTTTTTTTTTTTTTAGGGAGCTGGAAACTTTTAACAATCTTTGGAATAGGGACAAATGCACGATGCTGCCGTAAAGTGTAGGTAGTCTTGCCTAACTTACAAGAGATGCCCACAACTAGTAAGTTGTTTCTTCTGATAGGGTTTAGTAATTGATTTGTCCAATGCATGAGAGTAATGTAACAGACTTAAATCTTACAAATGACTCTTCTAAGAGAGAGGTTGCACGTACAGGAAAGCCACCCTGAACCATTCAACAGTTTTTAAAGTCTGAAAGTTCAGACTGTTCAGCTGATGAATACCAGGAAAGTAGTTGTTCCTTGTAGCAGAACGAAGCAGGAGAGTGAATTTACCAGCAGCAATTGAACCATTTCTAGTAATGATAGTGCAAAACATCTCTAGCAGGAAAACATAACCTACATAAAGTATTTAGTTAAAGGGTAGGAAGGGCCTTGCTAAGAATCTTTACAGGCTTTGTGTAAAAATGCAAAATTTCACCTACTATTTCTTTTTCAGTATCTTTTTCAAATCCCGTGCCCGCCTGATACCACAAATAAGAATTGAAGAATCTGTAGAAACCTAGACCTGAATTAGAGTACAAATTCTGGTGATGCTTAGGAATGGGAAGAGTGCTTGAGGTAGGGATTGTGTGACTTGCATTATGGCTTGAAAAATGCATTAACTTCAGCAGTTTTAAGTGTACAGTCTCCCGTGATGGTTCTAGCTGCTCCTGTGTTTCCATAGAGGCATCTGTAAGATTCACTTTTTCTCACAAGATTTTGCTTTAGATGCCCATATTTATTTTGGAAATCTAAGAATTCCCTTCTAAACGTGCTGAGAGAGACTTGATTCCGAAGAATCGGGAGAAACGAGCAACATAGGCTGCTGTGCAGTGGTGTACCCATAGATAACTTTTCAGAGTTCAGTCCCTCTGAAGGCGACAGCAGTGTGGGCTACATTCTTACTTTCAAGTAAACTTTTTTCCTTGCTGCAGTAAGAGACCGTTGATCCTAAAATACTTTATTACTATTGCTTCAAACTAAGGTATTCCTGTTTTGTCATAATGTACCTGAAGCAGTATCAGTATTGTGACTGACCAGGTGATCAGTAGTAGTAATTTTTTTAAAGGACATAATACCCTCAGAGATAAGATACCGTTAAAATAATTGAAGAAGAAAAATGTATCATACCATTTTTGTTTTAAACCTATTTTTATAGATTGTGGAAGATATAATCTTAAATGTTTATTTTGAAATACAGTAGAACTATTTTGCAGTGTTTCCCATCTCCATATACCAGTACAACTGTCTGCTGTGGACCAGATAAGGCTCTTTCTGTCACATGAAACTACTGTTTTTTCCCCCCCACGTTAACTTATGCACCCTGTTTTGAGTACCTTTTGGCTTATGCCTACTCTGGAATGGTGAGGAGGAAGGGACACGGATGAAGTGCAGTAGCTGGTGAAATTTCTGAGTGTGGTGTGGTTGTCTGCTTTGATCTGGAGTGCCCAGCAGGACACATGTTCTTTCTGTGTGTACCTTCATACTTAGGGTGTTAATGTGTTCTATAAATTAACAAAACACTAAAACGTTCGAGGAGGAACACTTCATTGTTGATTGAAATGTGAAGTATGAAACGCTGTTTTCTTTAGGTTACTTTTTACTAGGAGATAGATAATGTATGCTCAGACATAAGGTAGATATATTTCTGTTGGCTTTGTATATTTTGTTAATGGATGCATGGTATCGTTTGTAATATATCCTATAGTGCGATATGACCTCTGTATCTTACTTAGGGTGAGCACTTTAACGTCAGCAGGGAGGAGGTGGAGTATCCCCTTCTCCATCCCTACAATAAAGGTCTGTATCCCTCCGGCTCTGCCTTGGACTCTTTGACTCCTTACCAGCGGGGCGGTGGCACGGCAGGGCGGACAGGAGCTGTGGCAGCTGTGGCCGTGCCCGCCCCAGGCCGCGGACAGCCTTCCTCCTCCCCCCTGCTTCCGCGAGGGGCACATCCCCTCTGCCGGAGCGCTACCGCTTTCGGTTCTGCTTTGCGGGGCTTGGCGGGTGGCCGGTAAGCAGGGGCGGCGGGAGGGACCCCGCGGGGCGGCCAGGGGGTTGAGGGGCAGGGCCCGGCGAAGCACCCTGCGAACCCTGCTGCGAACGGTGGGGTTGAGTTGGGGCCGTGGGGGCTGGTGGTGCCCCTCACGCCTGTGGGGCTTCTTGGTAGTGGGGCGCTGATCCTTCTGGAAGCTCTGGCTGCCTGTGTTCTGTTCCCCCCTGCAGAGCTCTGGACTCGCCAGCGGTACTGGTCGGTGAGGCGGGGGGTGGTAGGGGTTACGGTGAACCTGGAGGACTGCCTAAGGGCCGTATGGGAAGGGGCCAAACTCCTCCACCCGCTGTGCCTTTCCCTTGGTCTCTCTGAGACCCACTTGTGATTTTCCAAGCGTTGGCGGATGTTTGTCTCAGTTCTGTGAAAAAGCTGCCACTCCTCCTCACTGCTTGTTCCTGAAAAACTAGTAAACATTAACAGAGTGTAGGTAAAGCTGCAGCTGCGCTGCAAGAGGCCCTCGAGAGACTACAGAGATGGGGACTTGTACGAGGATATAACAAGGCCCTTCCCTTGGAAAAAGGGAAAAAAGAAAAGCCTAGCTCGTTCAGGCATCTCTGTCCTTCCCTTCCCTGCTGCAGGAGTGTGGGGAACACCTACCCTGAGCCTTTAAGCAGTGCCTTGCAGAGTGGTGGGGTACTGGGCTGCTGTCCCTGGCACTGGCCCATGTCCTGCCATCGTGGTTCGGGTTTGTGGGCTGTGGAATGAGCCCTGCGCTCTGCAGCTCCGTCACAGCGGTTCTCCGCTGCCAGGTGGTGATTTGCATCCCCGGTCCGGTTTATAATAGAGCCCTGAGGCGCTGTTCAGCAAATCCTCTGGATCAGCTGGGCAAACGTAGAAGCTTCTGTTTATCAACGCGAGCATCCTACCTGTATGTGAGCTGCTGAAATAAGACTGCCCAGAGGAGAGACCTGCACAGGTAGGAAACTGCATCCGACAGATGTCTTTGTGATGAAAATACAGTTGCTTTTACTCAGGTTGTTATTGATAATGCTTTTGGGACATCTACTGGGAGCTGATGTAAAAGTTTTTGATTGTCAAAAGCCTGGGAAAATGAGTTCAACTGTATTTGTAACTTTCAAAAATACTGTCTAGTTTCTATGATTTGATTTTATATTTAGATTCTGTTTGTGCATTATTTGATTTTAGTCAGGCTACTGTTAGTAGTGCTGTGCTTGTCTGGGAATGCCAAGGCCTTGATTGATGTTCAGGTGAGTTCCCTGTTGGATGTAGGTGAATAATGACCAGTCAGGAACTTGGGAGTTCTACTTCTGGGCTACGTTGTCACCCTGAACCCTTCAGGAGCTTTGAGTCAGCATTCTCCTTTCTTACCAAATACTATGAGCTGAAGAAGAATCTGTTACACTGTTCTGTAGGGTGACATTCTCAGAGACTTTTCCTGCAATCAGGATGTCTAGAAGATTGAAGGTTTAAAACAATTATTTGCTGCTTTGAAAGCGACTTCAGAGCTCTGCTTTAAGGAACTTGCTAACCATTAGGATACTTGTGGTCTAGTACACGTGCTGCTGAGGTCGGTTCACAGGGACGATTTTCTTAATGCATTTTTGTGTTGGCCCCTTAGTGAGAATTCCTCCTTCAACCATGGGTGGAAAACATTCACAGTTCTGGAAAACGCCTGACCAAAAGGAGAGCGAAGGCAAACTCATCTTGCCCAGGCAACTGGATGCTGAAGATGAAATTGCCAGTTACGCTAGCATCAATGACTCTGCCACATCCTGTGCGCCCTGCGTGGGCATTGCACGTCGAAGCTGTGTCAACTGTCCAACATGTCAGGGAACCGGAAGGATCCCCAGGGGTAGGTGATTGCTCGGTGTGCTGTGTCAGCGCTTTTTGAGCCTTCTGAGATTGGTACCTGTCTCTTTGCCTAAAGACCTTTGTTGAACCAGTTGGCCTTTATTGTATCCAGTCCAGGAACATCCTGTCTTGGTACCTTCAGCTCCCTTGCGGCTTCTGTGGGCTGCCTGTTGGGGGAGGATGGGGTGGGAAGGCAGGTAGTGCTGCTTCTAGATAACTACTCAAAGCCCACCCTGGAACCCCTGGGGAGTTCTTGCTTCTACCCAGACATGGGAATGCTCAAACTGCAATCTTAGTTGCATCACGCTAACTGGACAGCATCACCTGTGCAGTGGGCGCAGATGGACACTGGGCTGCCATGCAGTGCGCTGCAACGCGCTTTGCTTTATTTACGCGGGTGCTTGGTGTGGTCTCTGATCTGCTGCCGCCTCTTTCAGAGCAAGAAAAGCAGCTGGTGGCTCTGATTCCATATGGTGACCAGAGGCTGAAGCCTAGACGAACGTAAGTCCTGTTAAATTTTCCCCTTTTCTCATCTTTTCAGAGTTTCTTTTGTGTATGAAGGAAAGCCTCAGTCCTGTGTGTGTTTTGTTCTTTGTCCTCTGTCTCGCTGCGAGTTCGGTGCTTACTGTGTCTCTTCAGCAGAGGTTGGACAGTCTTCTGTGGGCAGTTGTTGGGCATCTCCAGCAATTTGTACTGCAATGTATCATCTAGGCACGTGGGACTTTACCCTGCTTCTGCTGTGATACGGGAGCTGGCAAATAGTTCTGCACAAACCCATCCCAGCTTTCTGGCACCCAAGCTTTTACTGTCTCCCCCCTTTGAGCTGGAGCAGAACTGCAGGTGCTTGCAGCTGACAAACCAAGACGACGATTGTGCTCTGGTGCTGTTTTGCAGGAAACTCTACGTATGTCTTGCGGTGACGATCTGCCTGCTAACAACATCTCTCAGTATTTTCTTCCTGTTTCCTCGCTCCGTTATTGTGCTGCCTGCAGGGCTGAATGCCTCCTCCGTTGGCTTTAATGCCACCACCACCAGTATATACCTCAGCATGACGGTGAGTGCTCAGCTTGCAGTCAGAGTGGCTCAGAAGGGCTCCCTGCTTATGTCCTGTGCCACTCTGTAGGCTGACTAACGGATCACAGTCTGAAGTTAGTCTTACTGTTCTTGGAACCAATGTCCAGGATGTGCTACAGCATTAGGGGTGTGGCTGGCTGGGATAGGAGCGAGCAAGACACAAAGAGTGGCCAAGGGGGCTGTGTAGAGAAGCGCTGTGATAAATTCTGGGAATACTTTCTTTTGCATCCTTAGAATCATAGAATGGTTTGGGTTGGAAGGGACCACAAGGATCATCTAGTCCCACCCCCTGCCCAGGGGGACACCCTGGGACACCCCCCACCAGCCCAGGCTGCCCAAAGCCCCATCCAACCTGGCCTTGGGNGACTGAAAGGTGCTCTGAGGTCTCCCCAGAGCCTTCTCTTCTCTAGGCTGAACAAGCCCAACTCCCTCAGCCTGTCTCCAGAGCAGAGGGGCTCCAGCCTCCAGTCATCTTTGTGGCCTCCTCTGGACTTGCTCCAAGAGCTCCGTTTTTTTTCCTGTCCTGGAGACCCCCGAGCTGGAGGCAGCACTGCAGGGGGGTCTCAGCAGAGCGGGGCAGAGGGGCAGAATCCCTCCCTCACCCTGCTGGCCACACTGCTGGGGATGTAGCCCAGTATACGGGTGGCTTTCTGGGCTGCCAGCGTATGTTGCTGGCTCATGTTGAGTTTCTCACCCACCAACGCTCCCAAGTCCTTCTCAGGGCTGCTCTTAGTCCATTCTCCACCCAGCCTGTACCCATGTTTGGGGTTGCCCTGACCCATGTGGAGGACCTTGCAACTTGGCCTTGTTGAGAACCTCATTCTTCCAGCATGTCGATTGCACCACACAGCTCGGTGGTGTTGGCACATTTGCTGAGGGTGAGCTACTTGGTTGTCCCCCTTTGACTGTCACGGGAGACACTGCAGCCTGCACACCTTTGTGGCCAGGCTGGAAGTAACGTCTGAGGGTTTGAAAGAGCCGATGTGGTTCAGTGTTGCTGTAAGGCCTTAGCTGTTAAGGCAGAGCTGCTGCCCATGCAGTCACATGCCATTCATGGTGTCACACACACACACTTGGGCACACTTCCTCCTCCCTCAGGCTCAACCCTAGGTTTCCCACAGCAGAGTCTCAGGTGGCAGATTTTATAAAATAATTAGTTTAATTGAAAGGTGCAGCAGCAGGATCAGCCCAGGCTGGGCGCCTTCAAAGAGAGGGACCCAGAACAAAGAAATCCTGGGGCATTTATACCCTTGGGTCCTGTACAGCTGCCCCTCACACGCTGTCCATGTGTCCTTTAGTTCAATGGTGATTTTTGGTCTGGGATCTTCTAACATCTAACTGGATTCTTCTGTGTCCGGGCAGGCAGGCTCTTATCTTGTTGACTTGCAGCGCTCCCAGAGGTTGGAGCCTCCTTATCTTCTGGTTTACGCTCCTTGTGCCCCTGCCCTTGCTGGTGGAATATGGAGAACTGAAAAGCCCCAGACTGCAAAAAAACACTGCCAAGACATTAACGTGATATCAAAATACTTTCCCATACTAAAAGACCAACCACAAGACTGTCCTACCTGTTTGGAAAACTACTAGGAAAATTACAGAGAAAAGTGCTGCTATCGGCCTAAGGCTTCAGCAAATCGAGCTACTCGTGCTACGGAAAGCTAAGCCAACAGCACAAATCATGCTCTGTTGTATTCCAAAGTAACTTATTCTAATTAAAACCTACTTATTTATGTTAAACTACTAATATCCCTCAACAATACCAGGAGTACGTATAAACTAGCTTTGCAACAGTAACTTGTGGCCCTGCTCCAAGGTGATTTGTGTGTGGAGTTGTGTTTTTCTTTTGTTTATCTCCTTAGAACGTGCTGAACATAACTAATAACAACTTCTACCTCGTCAGCGTTAAGCAGCTAGACATAGAGGTTTTGCACCAGTCCCTGGTGGTAGGGAAGGCCACGACGAAACCTCTGCTGAATCTGAGCCCTTTGCGGAGCGGCCAGGTGAGCTCTTCTTTCTTGCATTTTCTCCTGAACTAATCTGGATACCCTGGACAGGGGGCTGCTTATTGTATACTTGCTCCACTCCTTTGTCATCTGTCTGCCAAATACGCAGTGTGGCTTCCCCCGGCCCGCCTGGGGAAGGGGTGGTGTAAGATTTTACATATTGCTGAGTTTGAAACTCATACATTCCTGGGCAAGGAACATCTGTCTGCTCTTTGGGTAGTGGGCTGGGTTGTATGCTGGCCTTCAAACGATGGCAGGCTTAGAAACGGGTCAGACAAAACCCTGGTGGGAACAGTTTGAGCACAGCTGATCCGTTCTTGGTGCAAAGGGCAGCTGTGTGGCCTAGATGACCTTTTTAAGGCCTCTTCAGATCTGATTTTGGATTCTGTTTTCTTACCTACTGTTAAAAACAATTGTTAGGCTAGATCTTGAAATTTGGGCTCAAATACCTAATGAGAGTTTGGTTCTCCCTACTCCAGCTCTCCGAACTCTATACAAAGGTAACTGTAGTTCTTGTGTGCTTCCTGCTTTCTCCTCTGTTTGCGTTTGCAGGTCTACTACCTGGTGGCCAGTACGATACTGGATGACAATACCTAGTGAGTAATTCTTGAAGATTTCTTCCCTTAGTAAGTGACATCGATGTTTCTAGTCTTTTCATGACTAGATTGCTTGTGCTGGTCCTGTCTGTAGAGCGAAGCTGAGCGTGTCCTTTTCAGTTTAATGTGTGGACCTGATGTGCGTGAAAGTCTGGCACATCCATTTTAAACTCATTTCTATTTATTGGTATTCTCTGCTCAGTGTTGGCTCAACAATGTTTTTTTCTATACATTCTGAATAAGTGATGATATCAATTTCACATCTACGTTGTCAACTTTAATTGATCCATTTACAAGGAGCTAAAGGTACCTTGTAAAAACTGCATTTCTCTGCAAATGACCTGCAAACTATGTGAAGTTTGTAGCAACCAAAGCTGCGGCGCAGACAGAGCGGTGCATTGTGTATTTACAAGGCCCACAGGCTTATCGGATCCACAGTTACACCAGCAAAACCATGTTTGAGTGATGCAGATGCTGCTGTGCATCTTGCCTGCATAGGTGTTGTCAGGATACTCCAAAGAGGGACCTTGGAGAAGCAGAGGAGCAATGGAATAATTGAGGACAGGAGGCACATGGTGCAGGCAGCTCCTGTGAAATTAACTCTCTTCTCTTCTCTTGTAGTAACATTTGCACCTGGACCAAAGTCAAAGTTCACAACGTTCTGCTGCATATACAGTAAGTGATGCCTGGTTCAAAGCAATGACTAACATCTGTGTCGCCTACATTGTTTCTCACCTCCCTTCAAGAAGGTCTGCAGTCACCGTTCAAGACCAGACTACCTGCAGTGTGAAGTGCTGTTAGCCGGATAGGTGTGCTGAGGTGTGAGGAGGAGAGAGTTCTCCAAAGCCAGCACTGCCCCAAGAAGTCCCCTGGATTCAGGCTGACTGACAGCTCAAGCTGTCACTTGCTTAAGGCAAGCTGGCCTGGCAAACTTCTTTCTGGAATGCTGATTGTAGCTGTTAGGAAGTAATTCTTTGGTCCAGAGCTAGAAGTACCTACTGGTTTGATTATGCCTGCCTGCCTTGTGGTGTTGGGGACACTGGTTCAGCCTGGACTCTGTGTGGATGATTGCCTTCAAGAGTTCTGACAGCGAGGCAGGACAAAGCAGGCTCTTCTGCAGATTCTGCTGCCTGAGGCAGCTCCTTTCAGGGGATGGACTAGAGGACTGTGCTCAGCTTGACTGTGTCTTACAGGCCCTGCTGGGAAAGCAAATACAGGTTGGCTGCTCCTTCCTGCTGGAAAGGAAGGAGGACAATCAGTTTTATATTACAGCTCCTGCTGGGACAGGTTGCTGCTGTTCTGGTGTGAGTTAATGCTAAACCTGGTGTGTGAGACTGGGAAGCTCTGAGGTGTAGCAGTGCTAGCGTGCCTCCGTGCATCCAGGAGATGACTGGTCTTCATTAGCTGAGTTTAAGCCACTTTGGAAAACTCTGCAGCAGAAATTGTCTCCTTGTGTAGCCTGTGTCCCCACACGTCTGTGGTGACAAGCTCTGGGTTGGAAGATGGACCTCAAGGTTCACCATCTGCAGACTGTTGTCACCGAGTCTGTGATTCCTTCAGGAAGGAGGCACTGCTTTTGCAGCATGGGGTTTTGTAATCTAAAGCCGGGGCTTTGCCTGCCGCATCTGGAAATGGACTGAATATTAGAAAAAGCATTTGAATGGAGAGTACGTGGATCTCTTGGATGCACGCCAGGCTGGAATTCTCCCAAGTCACTACAGAAATGTCACTGGCAATCTCCCAAAATGCAGGTGTTTAGATCTTGGTCTTCTGTTGCAATTGCAGGGCTGTGTTGTCACGTTGCTTGGTTTATGGGTCTTAGTGCAGGCTTTAACTGTACTCAGTTCTGAGTGATGTGAAGTTCAAACAGGTACAGTATGCAGAGAAGCCCCAGGCTACTCAAAGCATGGTAGAAGTGGTGCCTTTTGGAGAGCACGGACGATTGCTCTGGCTGTTAAGGCAACTGTGTCCTTAGCTGATGCTATTTGCCAACGGGACCTTTGTGCTCTCTACCTACAAGCTGTCTCAGCCAGAAGCTGAAGATGATTCCAGTCATCTTCACGCTTTTCTGCACCACATCTCCTCCTGCCGATGTTACACTGCATAGTGTCAGGAGAAACTACTTGATGTGAACAGCTCTTGAGGTGGCACAGAATGACAGGGATTGAAAGACACATGCTTTTGTCTAGCTAATTCCCTGAACAGCCACCCACTGTGACTTGCATTGGCGCTTTGGGAACAGGGAAATGGTGAAATGGCCCAGGAGTGTCACGCTGGGGTAGAAAGCCTTGATGGGCTTCTAGAATGGCCAAACACATCTGTCATGATGGTAATGATCTTGTAAAGGCTTTCTTTAGTGCAGTCTGCAAGATGTGTTCCCTCTCTAACACGTGAAATCGAGCTGAGGGTGTCTGGACTGCTGTGTTCTGGGGCTGTGCAATAGGGACCAACCGAATGGTGGTGGGAGCTCACCGTGGGACCCTCACATTGTGAGGAGTCTCCTCTGGGACAATCACAAATGCAGTTCTGGTCTGCTTTTGCCTTGCAGGGGTACCCTGACCTGCACGTACCTGTGTCATTCAGAGCAGCTGGCTTTTGAAGACTACCAGTATGTGGACTGCCGGGGGAATGCCACGCTACCTCACCCACTGCACCACCGCCCACCGTGATGGGGCCAGGTGGGCAGGGCTTTTGGGTGCAGCACATTCCACCATGAAGGCAAGTCATAGGGAGACAAACTTTGGAGGCTTCTCAATCTTTGCCTTAAACAGGAGGCTTGCTGATCCCTGGATAATGCTTCAGTCGTTTCTGCAGAGATGGTAACGTACTTGGCCTTATGAATGTGGACTCTGCTGCCCTCAGGTTGCAGCTTTTTTTTTTCAGGGTCTTATCGCGGCTGACACCTCAGCAGAGCAACCGGTGCGTGGGGTGACTGCACGGCTGATCGAAGCGGGCCGTGCTCTCTTTCGCTGCAGGCAGTGCCCTCTTAGTCTAGTTGTTTCCTCCTTGCATAATTTTGCACTTTTGTTTCATAATTTGAAGAATTAAGGACTGGGATGAAACTTTCTGGCTGGATTGTGCCTATGTCAGCAGAATCTAATGACACTTGCACAACTTGCGCAGTAAGAGCGAGAAACAGGACTGATGTCTCTCGATTTGAGTCTTAAGAAAACCCACCCTGTCATGCCCAACACTTTGTGACTCTGCGGGGAACGCCGTTTTAAGCTCTCGTGTAGCAGGCGAGAATATGCATTTTTGTACATATGTATTTTTAAAACAAGCTCATCCACTAGCTACTCCCTAATGGCATCCGTTTCTGTGAGAAGAAAATGCATTTTTGGGTCGTGAACCGAACCAATTTCTGCTTTCCCGCCAGTGGTGGCTGGGGGTCTGCACATGCTGTTGCTTGCACTGTTTTCTCATTGGCTTTGCCATTTAATGCTTTCAACTTGAATTCGGGAGTTCACCTCTGACTGGAAAAGCTGTTTACTGATATTTGTGCAAACAGCTGGGTCTGGGGGGTGGTGGCTTGGTTTAGTGGGTGTTTTGTTTTGTTTAAAGCTGCAAATTACCCACCAGGCTTTACCCCAGGAACAGCCCTGGCAGCCTTCTCTCCTCCCAGGGCTGGCAGTTGTGTCCCCCAACTGACAGAGGGACGAAATATTATTCCTTAGGCTCTAGGTCAGATGCTGCCTGGTGCGTTCTAGATGGTAAAGCAGGAGCCTGGGCGTTGCTGGACTGAGTTTTTGCTGTGGCAGTTCTGTGTTTTCCTGTATGTCCCACTGAAGGACAGAACCAGTGTCAGAATAGCCCAGCACTGATCCTGCCTTCAGCGCGTGCTTCCTCCCCCAGCACCAAGCCGTGCTCCTCGCTGGATCATCCGCTGAGCTCCCGCTGGATGGGAACGTGTGGCCTCCTCCCTGCAGCAGGGACGGGGGGGCTCCATGTCGTGCTGTGCCACCTCCCTGCCCTTGCCCCTCGCTGCCTGCCGCACTGCTGCTTGTCCCCTGCTGCTGGGCCCCGTCGTGCTCCCCACCAGGCCGCAGCCATCAGCAGTGTGAGCAGCCGACAGCGCTGCCGGAATGGTGGGGAGGGGGGGGCTCTGTGGGGAGCTGCCTGGCACCCCGCTTCGTGCGAACACGGAATAAACAGCGGGTTTACTCTGTGCGTGACCGGGGGCAGCCTGTCTCTGGCTGGGGGCCCTGCCCTGGGCACGCAGGGGGCTGCAGGCGTTACCGGGAGAAGAGGGGAGGGATGCGGGGCCCGAATTCTCGGGAGCGGCCTGAGGCGGCTGGGCCCCGCTTCCGGCCTGCGGACGCGAGTATCCCGGCGGAAAGCAGAGCCGCTCGCTCCACGTACGAGCTGGACAGCCTCTACAGCCGCGGTCCCCTCGCCGAGGGGAGCCCGGCCCGGCCTCTCAGCGGGCCCGGCCCCAGCGGTCCCGGCTCCGCCTCCCCGCCCGCCACAAAGCGGATGTCCCAGACTGGCCCCAGGCACTGCCGCTCTAGCACCTTCCGCCCTCTCTATGATCGCTCACCTCACCGCTTCCGTCGCTCCCCGGATGCGGAAGCCGTGTCGGGGGGTGGTGGGGGGGCGGCATCATGGCGGACCTGGCGGCTCTGGAGGAGCTGGCCAAGCTCGAATACCTGTCGCTGGTCTCCAAGGTCTGCACCGAGCTGGACAACCACCTGGGCATCAACGACAAGGACCTGGGTGAGCGGGGCGGGCCTCGCGGCCGGTGTCTGAGGCGCTGCGGGCCGCGGTGGGAAGGGCGATGGCGGCCCTCTCTGTCCGCCGGCCAAGGGGCGGTTCGAATTCAGGAAAACAGCGTGATTTCCCTTAAATAACGATTAAAAAAAGGAGTAAAAAATTCGTCGCGGGCGTGAGGAGACGCTGCGGTCGGGGCTCCTGCGGAAGGATCTGTAAGGGCACCCGCCGTTGCCGCCTGCAGCTTCTCCGCGGGTCACTGCGTTGCCGGAGGAACAGCTTTTATCCGAATATATGGAGTGTTTATGTTGCCTTTTAATTATTCGTCCTAATTTAGTTTTTGCTCTTTTTGTCACAGCTGAGTTTGTCATAAATCTTGCCGAGAAAAATACGACGTTTGAGGCGTTTAAAGCCGTCCTTATGAAGAATGGTGCTGAGTTCACCGTAAGTGAGATCGGAACGTGATTTCCGTCGTCGGCTTGTCCCGGTTTATTTTATAGAGCTTTTCGTTTTAAAGAGTGAGGAGTGATTATTGTTTTTCTTCAATTAGAAAACTGTGCGCTAATGAACTTTGGAGTGTTCCTCGCTCACCAAATTTGCCCCTCCCTTGTTTTTCTGTTGCTTTTTGGTTATTTTCTTTTTTTTAAACTTTTGTAGCCTTAGTGAAGCATCCTTCTGAGGACTTGAGCTGCTTATTACCTCATCGAGTGTATAAAATATGAAGAAACAACTTTTCGTGAAGGCAAACGTTGTTCAAGTCTTTATGACGCTTAGATGATGTTCATGGGTTCCTCAGAAATAACTGTAGCTGGATTAAATAGGTGATTAAAAAGTGATAAGTAGAAAAGTCACTTAAATAGAGTTATCATAATTGTTTTCAGATTCAAATTACTATATCTTGTTAAGATGTACGTGAAGTCTGGCGATACCGTCTCAAAATGAACCTACATCTTCAGAATCGGTTTGGTTTTGTCCTGATGTTATTTTTTTGTAATAATGAAAACCACCCTTCTTAAAGTATTGTATTAATTTTTTCAGGATTCCCTTATTAGTAATTTGCTGCGTCTCATACAGACAATGCGGCCTCCACCGAAACCATCTACGAGCAAAGGTACGCATCATCCTCTTCCTCTTATCAGTCCAGTGTCAAAAGAAAACCAAAGCTCAGTCTTTTGTAGTTTTGGGCCATGGTTGGTGAGGTTGCTGTAGTTATTGTTCTAATCTTGTAAGATTTTGTGTCATCTTGTTGCAACGGGAGTGTCTCTGCTGTTAGTGGTAGATTAGCAAAGCCCGTTAGGCACTGAAACGTGCTGAGGACGCTATTTACGGTGTTTATTCAATTCATAGATTCAGTAATATTCAGAATTGTATTTGTAGGAAGGTAACATCGTAATCTTTGAATCGAATCTCTGCAAAGAATCTTTTATCAACTTTCGTATTCAGATGAAAGTTCAGCTGAATATTGCCAAAAAATCAAGAGTGAATTGTTCTAGCTCTTCTAAGTTTTGCTGTTTTGTGTTTTTTTTTGGTTTGTTTGTTTTAAATCTCAGAGACAGTTGTCAAACCCAAATCAGAGAAGGAAAAGTTGAAGGAATTGTTTCCAGCCCTTTGCAGGCCGGATAATCCCAACATCAGGGTAAGGTCATGATTTTTTTATGTTTCTCTTGGTGTCAAGTGTTTTTCATGTTAAAGTGAGTGTCTCCTGGTAACACACAGATAAAAACAGACTATGAGAGATTAAACCCCCCCTGTAGTGCTGTGTCCAGCTCTGGAATCCTCAGTACAGGAAAGACATAGAGCTGCTGGAGCGAGTCCAGAGGAGACCACAAAGACAATCAGGGGGCTGGAGCCCCCCTGCTCTGGAGACAGGCTGAGGGAGTTGGGCTTGTCCAGCCTGGAGCAGAGAAGGCTGCGGGGAGCCCCTGGAGCCCCTCCCAGTGCCTGCAGGGGCTGCAGGAAAGCTGGAGAGGGGCTGGTTGCAGGGCAGGGAGGGCCAGGCCAAGGGGAAGGGCCTGAAGCTGCAGGAGGGGAGCTGGAGCTGAGCTGGGAGGCAGCAATCCTTCCCTGGGAGGGTGCTGAGGCCCTGGCACAGGGTGCCCCGAGAAGCTGTGGCTGCCCCTGGCTCCCTGGCAGTGCCCAAGGCCAGGTTGGATGGGGCTTTGGGCAGCCTGGGCTGGTGGGGGGTGGGACTAGATGGGCTGTGAGGTCCCTTCCAACCCAAACCAGTCTGGGATTCTGTGATTCTAAATACAAAAGAGGCATCAGGCTGCTATTACCGTGTATCAGGTATTATCAAGAATACCTGCGAACAGCAGCTGCCACGCTGGTGCTGTTCTGCAGAATACCTGGAAAACAAGGCTCTTGGGACATGAAATTTGCAGCCTGGCCTTACATGCTGTTCAAAGTGATGATGGATTGCAAACTTGGTAAAACGTTTGGACATTCAGATCCTCCAAGGGACTTGTGTTTTGCATTTCGGTAATAATTTGAGGAGTTGAGATGAAGCAGTTTTTTGTATAAAAGCAGAATTGTCTCAATATTGTGCAAAATAGGGGGATAGCTTGGTTTTTTTTTTTATTTCTCTGTCACGTGTTTTGTCTGATCTTTTTTTATCTTACATTCCTTCTGAACAGCTACACACGTGATTATCCTTTCTGTAGGTTAATTCTCTGTGACAGACCTTGTATCAACATGCTTACAGAATGGTTCTCTGCTCTTGCAGAATATGCTGGATGAAGACGATGTGAAAGTGGCAGCTGATGCACTTAAAGAACTTGAAGCTCTGATGCCTAGCGCAGACAGGCAAGGCCGGCAAAGGAATGGTGACCACCGGTAGGCTTCCAGTATGGCTTTGGGGATGGGTATTGGCGGTTGGTTCTTCTGTGGAATTTCACTGCAAATGTGTAATGTTTGTTTGTTTGCTTGTTAGGGCAAAGAAAAAGAGGAGGAGCCGAAGTCGTAGCAGGGACAGGAAGCGAAGGCACAGATCTCGCTCTAGGTCCCGTTCTAGGACTCGGGATAGGAACAGGGGAAAATCCAGATACCGGTCAAGGAGCAGAAGCTGGAGTCCCGGGAGGGACCGCAGGGATCGAGAGAAGTATGTTGAGAAGAGCAATGAGAGATGGAGAGATAAGCACATAGACCGTCCACCACCTGAGGAGCCTTCCATTGGAGACATTTACAATGGCAAAGTCACAAGTATAATGCAATTTGGATGCTTCGTGCAGCTGGAAGGACTAAGGTACCTTCTGATCTTCACAATAAGTCGGGTACTATTCCATCTGAGTTCTCTTTTCTGCCAGTGTCTTAATGAGCTTAGGAGGCTACAATGAGGTATGGTAGGTTCTGATGCCAAAATGAAGTTCTGTTTCAGAAAAATAAATCTAATAGCAGAGAATTTTCTTCCTATAAAATACAGCTTACAATAAAATACAGTTTGTGAATGTATGCAAACTGCCAGTTGACAGCAAAATGTTTTAATTCAGACTCTGAATGATCCAAAGGACTGTCGGAGTAATAACGAGCAGCGTTCCATGCCCCTCTGTTCATTTCACCCACAGGAAGCGCTGGGAGGGCTTGGTCCACATCTCGGAGCTTCGAAGGGAAGGACGGGTTGCCAATGTGGCCGATGTTGTGAGCAAAGGACAAAGAGTAAAAGTGAAAGTGTTATCCTTTACTGGATCCAAAACCAGCCTGAGCATGAAGGTACGGAAGACATCCCATGTGCTTATAACGGAGTTTGTGGTACCAGCGTTTTTAAAGGTTACACCTTTTTTTGCTAGTTCTTCCTCTTTCTGATGAAAACTAATACATTATCCTTCAAGTGGGAGTAAAAAAAAATTACGTTGCTGTTTGGTAGTTGAATGGTCTGTTGCTTCCTACTCATTTTCTGTGGGCTCTCGATGTAACGTTCCTAACGGTTTTTTGGCTTGACACGTTAGCTAAGTGACAAGGCAAACCTCAAGCTGTTGCTCTGTTCATCTTCCTTTTTCAGTATTGGACAAACATTTAATTTAAAATTAAATCACTGCTGTTGCCAAGGCAGCATAGAGTGTTCCAGGCCTTGGGATATACTTACCTTGGAATAGCAGCTGGGAAAAAAACCTCAAAACATGGAAAATAGCATTATTTTGTATATGGCTGTTGGCAGTAGTCTCTCCGAGAAACGTGCTTTGCTTTTGCTCTTGTGTTAGAGGAAGCACTGGTGTTAATAGATAAGGAGAAGGGCGATATAGGTAGAGCTGATTGATTGATCAATCTAATGTAGGATGTTGATCAAGACACTGGGGAAGACTTGAACCCGAACCGGAGGAGAAATCTCGTTGGAGAAACCAATGAAGAAACCTCTATGAGAAACCCAGACAGACCCAGTCACCTGTCCCTGGTGAACGCCCCGGAGGTGGAGGATGATAGCCTTGAACGAAAACGCCTCACCCGAATTTCAGACCCAGAGAAATGGGAGATAAAGCAGGTGTGTGTTGTATTTGGGAAGTAGGGTGTCAGTCAGTCCAATTGCTGGGGAGTTTCGTGAACTTCAATACAGGTCCTTGGATGTTTGTATAACTTGTTCCTTACCTTTAAGTTGCTGCCTTTTTGTGATTTGGGACTTAGAGCTAGGTTCTGACGATGAAGTTAGCCCTGCTTTGAGCAGGAGGTCGGATCCGGTGACCTCCAGAGATCACTCTTACCTGGAGAATCATGATCTCTACCTAGCTCAGGAGGTATTTGATTATCAGCGTAGTCCTGCCATGCAAAAGCCAGCTGCCCCACACTGGTGGCATTTGGAATAACAAAAGGACTGTGTACTGGGAGACTGGATGGCTTGGGAAGTCAGCGTAGGACCATTCCTTTGTTCTGAAATCACAACGTTCCTTTGTTCCTGTTTTACAAGTCTGGCAATAGCATTACAACTGAGACCTGGTAGGGTGAGTTGTGCTCCTTTGTGGGGACAGATTCATGTGGTATTCGTTCTGTTCCCAGATGATTGCAGCTAACGTGCTTTCCAAGGAAGAGTTTCCTGACTTTGATGAGGAGACTGGGATTCTCCCTAAAGTGGATGATGAAGAAGGTAGTATTTCTGAGTAGTCATCTTGTTGTTGTAAATTCCTTGTGTTCCTGGCATGTTTTGATTCAAAAAGAGATGATGATGTGAGATGCTTCACCCCCACTTAAATTTGCTGTCACCTTAAACGTTTGGAACGCCGGTTGCCCCAGCCTTATTATTACTGACATATGGGTGTGCCCTTTCTGTGCCTTCTTTTTATTTGTGGTGTTTTCACTTCTAAAACTAAGTACATCAAAATCAATAATACGCGGGAAGCAGCATCTGAAGAGGTACTTTTATGTACCTGAAAGAAGATGTTTAACTTTTCTATAACAATTGTTGTTTGTGAATTTTAGATGAGGACCTTGAGATTGAGTTAGTTGAAGAAGAGCCACCGTTCCTTCGAGGTCATACTAAACAGAGCATGGATATGAGTCCCATCAAAATAGTAAAGGTAAGAGATTTCCAGGACTAAAATCAACATACTTGATTTAATTAAATAAATATTTGGGAATTTAACAAGCAGTTTTCCACCTGGACATTACTGAGAGCCGTAAAAAACATTGCCACTGAACTGAAGATCCTTTCTTTACTTATAAAGCTGTTTTCTTGCTTAACTGGTGACAGTGAAGTCAAATAACTGAACCAAAATGCACATTAGCCTGCAGCAGGAACCATTTCACAGAAATGTGTTGGAACATAGTTCCTCTCTTCTGCTTTTTCTTAATTTTTGAAAGTAGAAGGTGGTAGAGAAACGCTTTTTTCTCATTGGATGCACCCATAATCCTTCCTGGACAGTGTAGGGATGCTCTATGTTAGTCATGACCATGGAAGTACATGAGGCTGGACTAATGGAAACATCCTGGAGCTCAAACAGATAGATAGTTAACATCTTTTAAAGCAGCTTCGTAAGAGGCTTCTAAAGGACAGTGGTGGCAGAGAGGTCGTTAAAGTTAAAGGACTGGGAGTGCTTGAAATCTTAACCTTCTTCTTGCTTTGCAGAACCCAGATGGTTCCTTGTCCCAGGCTGCAATGATGCAGAGTGCCTTAGCTAAAGAAAGACGAGAACTTAAACAAGCCCAGCGAGAAGCAGAGATGGATTCGATCCCCATGGGACTCAACACACACTGGGTGGATCCTCTACCTGACGGTATGTCTGAACACAACCAAGTGTGAGCTGTGCCTTTTTGGTGGTAGTTGAGCAGCCTGGGAGAGATGTTGTGATACTGTGTTTGTCTGCCTCACTTTAAAAACCAGGCAAAGCAGAAAGGCTTTTCCAATGAAGCGGAAATAGGAATCTCAAGGGAGATGTACAGGTATACACTGCTATCCGTCAAGGGTGTGTTCCTAAAAGGTGCAGTGGATGGTGAAGTAATTTTTAACAGGGAAATTAATGTAATAGTGGGGTATACATGTAGGAACGTAATAAATAATTGAACACACAAGGATAGAAGGCATGGATGATGGAACAAATGAGCAGGATCATCAGGGTCTGTGCTGTGTGAACCTAAACGCAATGGTGAAATTGTTTCTCTTCTAGTGGATGGAAGACAAATTGCTGCAAACATGCGAGGTATTGGGATGATGCCCAATGATATCCCAGAGTGGAAGAAACATGCATTTGGTGGCAACAAAGCTTCTTACGGTAAGAAGACGCAGCTTTCCATCATTGAGCAGAGAGAGAGTCTTCCAATCTTCAGACTGAAGGAGCAGCTGATACAAGTAAGTCTCGAAATGGCGTTCTTGTTTGCGCAGGCAGTAATGTAAAATGAATATTCTTGCTTCAGCTTGTTGACAGGTGAATAGCCAGTTGATAATTTTAAGTGCAGAACTGCAGAGACTTTTAAAGGGCTATGTGTGTGTGTATATATATATATATATCTGTATATTTTACTAGAGCTCCAGATATTTATTGATGTAGGTCAAAGTTGAAACGAAGAGGATGTCAGCAAGGGATGAGTCAGCTAAACGGTTAAGCAGTTTGCTGACTTGATCAGAAAGAACACTTGTAGGACTTCTGGTCTGGGTCAGCTGGAACAGGAGCAATAGGTCCGCAGTCTCATCCTAGATATTGATTGCTTGGTTTTTGTTTTTAAATTTTGACAAGTGTCTCTATTATGACCTTCTATAGGCTGTGCATGACAACCAGATTCTGATTGTTATTGGAGAAACAGGATCTGGGAAAACAACACAGATTACCCAGTACCTGGCTGAGGCGGGGTATACATCAAGAGGAAAGATTGGATGTACTCAGCCTCGCAGAGTGGCTGCAATGTCTGTCGCGAAGAGGGTGTCAGAGGAATTTGGTTGCTGCTTGGGACAAGAGGTAAACTTCCACGCTGAATAATACGCCAAAATAAACATGAGGAAAAAGTAGGACACATCAGTACTGGAGCTGGCTTGCCTATGTGTCCATGTGTCTGTTCCCTTGAAGGCCGTAAAATGAGCTTGCAAAATAATCAAACTGGGAATTAATGGTGCTGATGACTTAGTTCAGTAGCTTCAGTTTCTGTGCAACTCTTTCTAGGTTGGCTACACCATTCGATTTGAAGACTGCACGAGCCCCGAAACTGTTATCAAATACATGACGGATGGTATGTTACTGAGGGAGTGCTTGATCGATCCTGATCTGACTCAGTATGCCATTATCATGCTGGATGAAGCCCATGAGAGGACCATACATACCGATGTGCTCTTTGGACTCCTGAAGAAGGTAATGTAGCGTTTGATTTTTATTGCTTCGGCGTCCTCTGTATGCTGTGTGCGGGTGGGAGTGCGCAGAGAAAGGCAGGGTCACGCAAGTCAAGATCATTCATTTGCTCTAAGAGTTTCTTTTGAGGCAAGGCAAGTGCTCCTAAGGGGTTTTAGTCCAGATTTTTGTAGGATGAGCCTCTGTGTGAAGACAAATTCAGGAGAAACGGTGAGAATTGGCAGTCGAGGATGCTTGTGATGACGGATGAGCAGAGGAGTGTTCTTGCTTTGCTCTTCCTCCTCCGGCAGAGGCTTGCTGTGGTAGGTGCTGCTAAGAATGGTTTGAAATGTGACCTTAGTGGTCAATTGTTTGAGATTCTGGACACTGAAATGAACTGTCTCTCTACTCAGACATCAAACCACCTACTATTACTGGTCATACTTCTCCACCTTAAGTCAAGTGCCATACTTTAATAGTCCCAAAGGCAATAAATGACTTGAACTTTCTGTCCTGCTATAGACAGTGCAGAAACGGCAGGATATGAAGTTGATAGTGACGTCAGCAACGCTGGATGCTGTGAAGTTCTCTCAGTATTTCTATGAGGCACCAATCTTCACGATTCCTGGCAGAACATACCCAGTAGAAATTCTGTACACAAAGGAGCCAGAGACAGATTATTTGGATGCCAGTCTGATTACAGTAATGCAGATCCACTTAACAGAGCCACCAGGTGAGTGGAGAATGGTCCGGGGTTATTGATGATACTCCAACACCTATGAGCAAGGTCTTTCTATAAGTCATGGATCATGTATTAATAACAAGCAAGATGCTGTCAGCGCTATCCTCTGTTGCTTGCAAATACAGTAAATGCTGAAAAAGTTGGGTAAAGGCTGAAGTATGTTACTTCTGGCTAAGAGTTGTTGCCATGGGGCTAGCAAAAGTTGGGGATCGTCTGCTTTAAGTGGAAAAAGTGAGGGGTGGAAATGTGGCAATGAAGGAGTTGTACTGAACAGAATTGATTCTGTGAATGTTTTAATTTACTTCCTGTGTAGGTGACATTTTGGTGTTTCTGACTGGTCAGGAAGAGATTGACACAGCCTGTGAAATCCTCTATGAGAGGATGAAGTCTCTAGGACCTGATGTTCCAGAGTTGATTATCCTACCAGTATATTCAGCTTTACCCAGTGAAATGCAGACCAGGATCTTTGACCCAGCCCCACCAGGAAGCAGAAAGGTAACTTTGGCTAAGCATGGCTTCATCATCTGCTGATATATTTTAATAATGGGAACATGAGAGCTGCTAATTGTATGTCTTGGTTTTTTCTTCTTTTTTTCTCTTTTTTTTGTGTTGCAAACCTCTGTGTGGCACGTTCTTGGTGTGTTTTTTAATGCTGCCTTTAAAGAATATTAACTTCAGTGAAACCTGCAGTTTAACTGCAGTTCCTGTTGGATGGATGTGAATTTCCTACCAAACAGCTAATGAATGCCTACAGAGGTATTCTCTGGACGATTGTTCTCTAAGTATGGACTATGTTTGAGTGATGGGCAAGAATTCTCCCTGAAATCAGTGCAGTCTGCTTACAAAGTTACAGTGATCTATCACTTACTTTGAATTGTGGATTTTATCGTGCTCTTTTCCCCTATTGCCCAAATCTAAAACAAATGTAGATACTTAAAACCTGTTTATCTTTGACTTCTGTTCCTCTGTGAACACATTTCTCCTTTTGATGTTAAATGATAGTAGTTGCATTTCCAACAAACTGCTTGTATTGTGTAGAATGGATTGTTTAAGATGAGCAGCATGGTTGGCTTGGCAACCAGAGACGGAACTGGTACTGAATCAAACTGTTGCTTGCAGGTTGTCATCGCCACTAACATTGCTGAGACATCTCTGACTATTGATGGAATATATTACGTAGTTGATCCTGGCTTTGTGAAGCAGAAAGTTTATAACTCCAAGACTGGAATTGACCAGCTGGTTGTTACACCGATTTCACAGGTAAGCATTCTGTGTTTGCCTGTTGGTTTTTCCCCCGCTGGTAGCGTGTATCTTGATGATGTGCCATCCAAGCGCATTGAAGCAAAGTGAGGCAATGGTAAAACCACGTTTTTTTGATAACTCCCCGTGACTCCTTGAAGCTGTGCCTAAGGAATACGTACTTTCCTGTGTTGTACTGGAAATCTCTTTCTCTTAATACAAGTAAAATTATGACTAATGAATAATTTTATTTTACTTGTTTTCACCTGTGCTTGTCTGCCCCTGTTCACCGAGATGCCTTGTTACCTTTAGGCTCAAGCAAAGCAGCGAGCAGGAAGGGCTGGGAGAACAGGACCAGGAAAATGCTATAGGTTGTATACAGAGCGTGCTTATCGAGATGAGATGCTAACCACCAACGTGCCTGAAATCCAGAGAACAAATTTGGCCAGTACTGTACTTTCCCTGAAGGTGGGTATTTCACCGACTTGTAGCAAGTCAATGTGATCTAAGTGTTGGAATGAGTGACACTGCTTTCATGAGCCTCGTGAAGCACTTCTGTAATTTCAGATCCTTCTAGTGAACAGAGGTGTTTTGGAAGGGCGACTGCATCGAATGCAATTCTGAGGCACTGAGCTTGCTCCTGTGTTTTTCTGTTGAGGGTTCTAATGTTGAATATCCACTTAACTGACAAGCCTCAGCTACACAGAACAGTTAGCTCAGGAGGTTTGAGAAACGGGAATCTTATGGGGAGTACACATTTCCTATGTCAGGTACATTTATGTTGTTAACACATAAGACACACTGTTTTAGAGTGTTTTTTGATCTCCAAACATAGGCATCTTCTAAGTGTGTACTGTCCTTCTGGGAGTCCAAAACTGGGTCTAACTCAGTACACAGCAGCTGGGGACATTGCTGCCTTTCTCCCTTTCTGGGAACAAGGGTGGAGATGTATTTAGTGTCCGTTGGAGCTGCCAAACCACACTGGTTTACCAGGCAGGAAGTCCTCAAAACCAGCATTTAACCTATGTGTCTCCTCAAGTGAATCATCTTCCTTGAGAGGTGTATGGAACAGTACCAAAGAAACCGCCTGGAAAACTGGGTGGTGGGTGAAAGCTGTGGGCCAGCGTGGGTTAACGCAGGTGTAGAAATCTAGCCATGCCTCGTAACTGTGGTTACAGTCAGGATAAGGACACGAGGCTAGGGTTGCTTAAAGTTCTGTAGTGCCTCATCGTTGATGGTTATGTATCTCTGGCTAGAGTTTGGGGTCTTCTTTCTCAGTGTTTTAACGCAGCTTTTCTCCGCCCTCTGTTCAGGCTATGGGCATCAATGATTTGCTCTCCTTCGACTTTATGGATGCTCCCCCAATGGAAACGCTCATAACTGCCATGGAGCAGCTGTATACCCTGGGAGCTCTGGATGATGAGGGACTGCTCACTCGGCTTGGACGCAGGGTAGGCAAAATAGAATACTTCTCAGCGCTGGCTGGATTGCAAATGTTTAGGGGGGGTGACATGAGAGTAGTTGTATAGGGACTTGCCTAGCACCGTTGGTTTCCTTTTCCTGTTATTCTCATGTGTTTTATTGGTAGCTTTTCACTTGCCGTAGTTCCGTATCTTCTGCTTCTTAAGGAGCAGCTATTATTCCTCCTTATTCACCAGGTTACTTTTATTAATGTCTAAAAACTTCCTCTGAGTATTTGGGATCTTCTTGTGATAGTGAATATAGACAATTTATTTCATGTTGAGTGAAGTTATGCTGGGTAAAGCACGCTGCTTTGGGGAGGAGACACGGAATAAAGGGCATTGCCCTCTTTTGCGCTGAGAGAATGCAAGATTTTTTCCAAGATTTTGCAGGGTCCCCTGACACAGGTTTCTTGCAGATGGCAGAATTCCCCTTGGAGCCTATGTTGTGTAAGATGTTGATCATGTCCGTACATCTGGGATGCAGTGAGGAAATGTTGACGATAGTCTCCATGCTGTCTGTACAGAACGTGTTCTACAGGCCAAAGGTAAGGAATGCAGCCAAGAAGTAGCAGTGTTACGGTTGGAGTGGCTTTCGTGTGCCTGTCTCAGGTGTTGGAGAGTCAGTGTGTCTGCCACTAACCTGTGCCTTGGTTAGTCTGGGCTCATACCTTACATTTCTGATGTACTTTTTGATTGGATACCTCTGTGGCTGTGGATAGTGGTAGTTACTTTGCAGATGGCAGGGTGGAAGTTAGGAGTCTCACATTGTCTCATGCATTTCCCAGTAAACACATACGACCCTAACCCACGTCAGTCCCAGCTCTGGAGTTCAGGATGCCTTTGTCACTGTCAGATACACAGAATGTAATTATTCCTGGCAACCTTATCCTGTGCTGATTTCTTCTAAGTCAGCAAGCAGCAGACTACGCTGCGGTAGGATTCCTCAAGAGCAGAATCCTCTTCAACGAGTTATTTCTTCATTGTGATGGCCTGCTGCAGGTCGGGCTGGTAACTTCAATTTTGATTTATGTAGTCACATTTTGGTTAATGTTTTATCTGCAGATTGGAGAAGTGGGGAGAGCTATGTAGGTCAGTAAGGTCAAAGTTACTGCTTCAGTGCCTTTGTTGATGAGTAAGTGAGGTTGTTTCTAGAGCAATAAAAAACATGGACAGTTCAATGAATTCCCTGAGGAGAAGGACTTCATGATGTTGGTGGACAAGAAGCTCAACATGAGACAGCAATGCATGCTGGCAGTCCAGAAGGCCAACTGTGTCCTGGGCTGCGTCAAAACCAGCGTGACCAGCAGGTCCAGGGACAGGATTCTGCCTTCTCAGGAGACTTCCCCCCCTCCCCTCCAAAGTACTGTCCCCAGTAGAAGAAAGGCATGGACCTGCTGGAGTGAGTCCAGAGGAGGCCGTGAAGATGATCTGAGAACTGGAGCACCTCTCCTGTGAAGACAGGCTGAAAGAGTTGGGCTTGTTCAGCCTGGAGAAGAGAAGGTTCTGGGGAGACCTAATTGTGGCCTTCCAGTGCTTGCAGGGGCTGCAGGAAAGCTGGAGAGGGGCTGGTTGCAGGGCAGGGAAGGCCAGGCCAAGGGGAAGGGCCTGAAGCTGCAGGAGGGGAGCTGGAGCTGAGCTGGGAGGCAGCAATCCTTCCCTGGGAGGGTGCTGAGGCCCTGGCACAGGGTGCCCCGAGAAGCTGTGGCTGCCCCTGGATCCCTGGCAGTGCCCAAGGCCAGGTTGGATGGGGCTTTGGGCAGCCTGGGCTGGTGGGGGGTGTCCCTGCCCATGGCAGGGGGTGGGAATTGGATTGGCTGGGAGCTCCCTTCCAACCCAAACTGTTCTGATTTTATGATACGCTTCCTACAGTATAAATGAGCCATTTACTGCTAAGGTCTGTCTTTGGCAAGAACAGTTCTAGACTTGCCTTTCGCCCAGGCATAGTTTTCCCTTAGTGAGCGCAGTCCCAGGGATCTTTAGATTCTCATCACTTGGTCCTTAGTCACACACTGCTCAACATTTTGTGTTGTCTTCTCAGTCTTATATCAGCTGTTTCTCAGTAGACTTAAAAAGCCATGGTACGAGTGCCTGTGCCCTTTTTCATGTTGCACAAGAGTTGTCTCTACAATGCAGATACCTGATGGATAAATATTTTATATGTTAGGATAAACAAGCACTTGCTGATCAAAAGAAGGCCAAGTTCCATCAGACCGAAGGTGACCACCTCACTCTGCTGGCTGTGTACAATTCTTGGAAGAATAATAAGTTCTCAAATCCCTGGTGCTATGAAAATTTTATTCAGGCCCGGTCCTTACGCAGGGCACAGGACATCCGCAAGCAGATGTTGGGCATTATGGACAGGTGAGCACGTCGAGAAGGATGAGTAGTGACTTTGTTTTCTTACAGTTCTTACACTTTAGTAGCTAAACAAAATTTGCTAATCTGATGTTGGCAGCTGCACCCAAATCTGGAGAACTCTCATATTTTTTCTCTCTAACTCGTGTGTCTGGCAGGCACAAGTTGGATGTGGTATCCTGTGGGAAGGCAACCGTTCGAGTCCAGAAGGCCATCTGCAGTGGCTTCTTCCGAAATGCAGCGAAGAAGGATCCCCAGGAAGGTTATCGGACACTCATTGATCAACAAGTAGTCTATATCCACCCATCTAGTGCTCTCTTCAACAGACAGCCAGAATGGTAAGGAAGGCAGTCTCGTGTAATTTTCTATTCCAGTTCAGACTTTATAACCAAAAAGGTGCATTATTTGTGGAATACAAATCATAGTCTAGGCTGCTGATTTCTCAGGAACGAGCAGAGTGAGAAAGGTTTCCAGTCTGCTTTTGGCTCTTTCTGCTGCTAAAATTAGTGCCTGTGCGGAGATGAGACTCGCTTTTTGAGCCAAGGCCATGCCTGAAGCCTCCAGTTCTGGGTTTCTGTGTTCTGGGAGTCAGTTTAAAACAGTGTTGGGGGAGCGGAGAGGGAAGGAGTAAGGAGAGAGAATTATTTCAAGTGGAATGAAACAGTTTTATGCTGAAGAGTAGTTGTGAAGTAGGAGAGGGAAAAGAAGATAGCTCTTCTGGGGTGGTTCTTTTGGAGCCTGTGTTGGAGCTTATAAGGAGCCTTACGCTGAAGGAGGGTGAAACTGAGACAAAGGAGCAAGCTTAGATCGTCCAGCCCTTGCCTTGTCACTTCTTGTTTAGGAAAAACTGATTTCTAAAGTTACTGTCCCTTTTCACAGGGTGGTGTATCATGAACTGGTGCTGACCACGAAAGAGTATATGCGTGAAGTGACAACTATTGATCCTCGCTGGCTGGTGGAATTTGCACCAGCTTTCTTCAAGGTTTCTGATCCAACCAAGCTGAGCAAACAGAAAAAGCAGCAGCGGCTGGAACCCCTCTACAATCGCTACGAAGAGCCCAATGCTTGGAGGATATCACGTGCATTCAGACGGCGATGAGCCCCGTTCCCTCGTGGACTCTTACTGGTTTTGTATTTATGGGACTATGACTTTTGCACTGTTGCAAGTGTCCTGAAAGACAGGACGTTTAATCGAAGCTTACCTAGGAAATGAACAGAAAATAAGCATTTTCAGAGCAAAAGCACAAGGGGGCGATGTGTGCTCATGTCAGCTACTGGATTCCACAGCTGCAGGACAAGTTTCCTGGAGCTTCTCAGTGTGTTGCGTCATTTTGGAAATGGTTCTTGAAGCGCTTCTTTAGTCATTCCCCTTTTGAGAGACAAAACCTAGGACTCAGAAATCTGGGCACTGAGCTGAACAACCCCAAAAAGGTAATGATTAAAAAGTAGTGGTTCACCAACCTGTGTTCTAAATGACCAAACGAATAGGGGCTGGAGTTTGTTTCTCTACCCTCCTAAAAGGGATTTATTTCTACTTATGCTCTTGGACAGTAGCTGTTTTTTTGGGAGCTGCCTGTTCTCCATTTTTCCTTTTTATGCATTTTCCTGTTCAGTGTCACTACTTGTCCTTTATGCAAGCCATCTGTGGTGGGATATTTAGTATCTTTGGGATAAAGCAGGAAAGATCCCTTGAAACCCAGCTAGAATGTCAGTTATACTGGGCCAATGGCACAGGTCAGACTGGAAGCCTTATCCTTCATCACCATCTCCTGTGTGCTGAAGGCTAGTATATCACACGGTAATTAACCACATCCACTCCGTAGCACGGCTCTGTCTGTGAGCGTAAGTGGTTACAGATGTTTAGACTTTCTATACAATGTGTCATGTGTTTTATTTCCACTTACAGTGTTTGGTGACATCACAGCTGTTGGTTTTTTTTAATAGAATATGTTCTGACGGCTGAAACGTCTGTAAAACATTATGCAACAGTTCCGTGTTTAGAAAGAAGTGGATTATTCAGCTCCAGCACGACATAGCACACACTATCTGTAGATTATTTTTTCTGTTGCAGACAGATGAAACTTATTTGACTCCATAGCTGCAGATACCCTTCCCCCTTCCCCCCCACCCAAGCTGGGACATTTGCTAAAATTATTGTTGAAATGAGTAGAATGAAGTTGGGTCGTTGTTTTACGCTCAGTGGATTTGAAGAGGGTTTCACACTGAGAAGTGGCTACATCAGAAATCTGTGTGCAGAGGTGGGCAGGGATGCTGTATATCCTGTTCTGTTACGTTGTATAAATGCCCTGAGCTTTCTTGTGTACCTTCCTAAAGTTAAATAGAACTAGAAAGCTGGTAACGTTGGAGGCTTTTTTCATTATGGCCTTAGGCAGAGGAGGTTGTCCTGTTGCATCCTCTCCCAAGGGTATTTTCCTTCCGCGAACTCTGAAGCTGCATCTGTTACTGTTTCCTATGCAAATCTGCACTTGACTTTCAAAAGTCAAAGGAAAGATGTGAAAGAGAAGACGTACGCAGTGGGAGCCCCAGTTGTGCAGCATACTTTGAGGTATTTCTTTTTCAAAGGCATTTTGTATTTACTTCTCTGGTGTAGCCTCTTCCTGACTTACGGTAGGGGAAAACGCATCAACAGAGAGGATCTTTTTAAGTGAACAATTGTCATCTGTTCTCTGTGTGTTGATTTCTTTCCTTGGTGCAATTTTTTTCAGTAATATCCTTTAATTCATTTACAGAAACTTTTCCATGGCAACTTCAGCTGCTTGCTCTGGGAATATTCCACACCCAAAATTCTTGGGACACAAGAATTAGGACTGACAAACCTGAACCTCTTCCACGTTTTTTTTTTTTAAGCAAGTTTTATCAACCTGTTACTGCTCTGAGGTTTCTCAGCATAAGGTCCTAATGTATTCCACTGCCTTATCTGATTATTTTTTTGGTTGGTTTATCTTTTGTAAAAACCTGAAAACAAGCTGCCTGATGCTAGGATAAACCCACAGACTTAATGTTTTATCCTGGCAGCACTTCCATAACTGGATAGAGGTTTTAGCCCCTTGCTGGAGAACGTGTTCCTCGAGCTCTGCTGCGTGAGGTGCTTGTCTAAGCTCTTACCAACCTGCCTGTGACCAAAGGAACGGCATTATTTTAAATGGTAGAATTGTAGATCTGGTTCATTTTGACTGTACTGAGTTAACACATGGAACTGGTAACACAAGTTTCTTACTAAAAGGCAAAAATTCTGCCAGCGGAGACACCGTGTGTCTGGCCTGGAATGTTTTTTGAGGTGTTGCATTTAGCATAACTGCTAAAAATTTCCTGAGTTAATACAAGTGTGTGTGTGTGCGCACAATCTTTGCATGTCGCCCTTTGTCAGCGATAAATACGCTCCTTGCCTTCCGCAGGTCCTGTGCTGCTGGCTGTGCTGGGGTGGAAGTTTCTGTAAAGAGAGCAGGAGGAGCTGGGTGTGTTTGCCTGATCTCTGAGGTCTGCTGCTGCCCACAGCAGCAGCAAATACAGGCACGGAAAGCTCCCCCCCACCCCGGCTTGGGTGCCTCCTGCTCCCAGTAATACCTGGTTAAGGTGGTGTAAAGAGTCTTCAGCCGTAATTACAGGGGAAAGCTTAGGCTGCCAAAGCACCAGGGTTGTTGCTGGAAGGGAACAAACTGACAGTACTTAGCTACAAGGGAACAGAGGGGAAGAGCAGGGATACAGACAGGGTGGGAATAGCTAAGCAAGAATAAATTCAAGGGTTGTAACGAGTGCCATTCCCACCAGGGGCTGGCAAAGTGGCACCAGCCTTTGGGGGTGTGGAGGGGTTATAGGTGAAGGCTAAGGCTATGGTTGCTTTCTTCCTTCTGGGAGCCCAAGGAGCAATGTGAAATGTTGAACGGTTCCTCCAAGGAGTTCAAGCCATCTGCGAACCTCTCTGCTCCTCAGCAGCGTTGGGGCTTGTGGGACATTTGATGCAAGTAGTGTGGACTAAGCATTGCTCCCCGCTCTGGTTCCCCAGAGGCAGCTGTGGTGTTCCTCACCTAGCTGTGGACCTCATCGTGGAGACGTGAACCTTTCTGAACGGATGGAGCAAACAATCCTGTGTCTCAGACCGCAGCAGCCTGTGCCGTAGGGCAGTTTCCACGTGTTGGCTGCTTGTCTCAAGGAAGGGCTTCACAGCAAAAGAGTAACTTGCATGTTCACGTGTACCCGCGCTCACACACATCCGAACCCAACCTTCTGCCCTTAGTGCAAGAAAGAAAAATATGATTTTTATAGCCAGCCCCACACGTGCTCCATCTGTTATAGTAACTACCTTAACCTCATTAACGGGCTCGTTACCAGAGCCGGTCTGACAGCAGTGCTGCTTACACAATAGGGGGTTTGTTTTTCAGTAATGCAGTTTCCATGAGGTTTCTGTGACAATTGCAGCAGGCTGTGATACTGACCCATTAGCAGCTTCGTGGAATTTCTCATTTATGAATGTATTGTTCTTTCAAGCCAGCTGGGAATACAGCGAGCAGGTATCTGATCTGAGCCAATGTGGTTGCTATGTATATGTTCCGTTACCTACATAAATCCTCTGGCTGTACACTGGAGGTGGGGAAGTGGGGCCAGGCTGATCTGGGTCTGCCAGTTTATTTGGATCAAAACCGGTCTGGTTTTGTAGCTGGTGGGCCTGTGGGTCTGTCCGAACGCGGCTTTGCTCTGCAAGCGATGCTGAAAGCGGTGCTTTTGTGTTGAGTGGAGAAGAGTCTCCTATTCGAGTTCGGTATTAGTTTGCTTTTACTAGAAAAAAGGCAAGGAGGTGGATGTGAACTGTTTTCGAATGCGAATGTTAGTTTCTACCATTTCGCTCTGCCACAGTGAGTGTGTCTGAGAAGCCTGTTGATGCAAATCCAGTGTTAGATTTTCTTCAAGTTTAGGAAACAAAATCTACTGAAGATGTGCGGAGAAGCCTTATGAATTCTTGTGCCTCTTTTGCCTTTGGCTAATTCTCCACCGCGTCCATTTACATCCATGTTGCAGAAGTTTCTGCTCTCCCTATGCCCCTATCCATGTTGCAGCTCTCCCTATGCCCCTACACGTGAGCCCGGCTCCCTCGTGGCCCTGAGGTGGGTTTGGTTTTCACTTCAGTAATTTATATGCTGTGTTTCTTTCCCCCCCTCTCTGGGCTGCGCTCATGTTTGAGCTCCTTTCTATGGCCGTGAAGCTCTGAGCCTCAATGAATCAGGATCAGGTGGAATTCCCTGGCCACTTTTGCATCCAGGATTTTGGGTGTTCAGAAGAAAACCAAACCAGTTGTCACCAACCGCAGGACACCATCAGCCTGCCCTCCGTGAAAGCCATGTGCTGAGGACACGTGCCCTGTTGTGAACGAGCTCTTTTGCCGCAGAGAGGAGGAGCGCTCGTTTGCAGCGTGGAGCAGAGCCAGCGGAGGGGTGAGGACCTGCCGTGTGAACGGGGCTTGGTCAGTGCACCGAAGGGTCAAAAAGGGGTCTGCTGCTCTGCTCATCTGTCGAGGTGACGCTGCTCCGTTCTTGTGGCTTTTGGAGTCTTGGCCTGGCCGGGCCAGAATTTGTTCCTGGCAGGTCTCATCCTGGCACTGCTCAGTGCTGCTGGGAATATGCATCGCCGCTCCCCGCCTGCCTGCGGCCCCCCAGCACAGTGTGCAGGCTGGGCCTGGCCAGATGCTGCCAGCCCTCTGCGTGGCATGCAGCCCCAAAAAGCTGAATGCGCTTTCAGGTAACTCTTACCTTCAGGTGCTCAACCCCTCTAGTGAGATTTGCTCCTGTCCTCCTCCTTCATTACCACTACTCGTACTTATTTCAGGGTCAGGAATCTGGTGATAGAAACACTTCCTGCGTTAGCCTCAGCAAATCCCATCAGGTAGTTCAGCTCGTCTTGGCAACCCGTTGGGCGAGGGGTGATTCCTTTGCCCTCCACAGCGCGCTCTGAGGGTACGTCTGCGACCTGCTGTAATCTTACGTGTTAATTATTTACTATAACCAGAAAGGAACTTCATGTCATGTTCTGGCTAACAGATTTGTGGTGCTTCCTCCTGGGCTTTGTACGGTTGATAGAGCAGGAGGAACAGCAAAGCCCCTGCAACTATAGCAACCACACTGGAAAACAAAAAATTAAAAGAAAAAATTACATTAGGAAGAAATTACTGCTGAGAATTTATTTCTGGTTGGTCGCAAAGCATCATCACATCCTGAGGAATAAGCTGCTAGAACAAATCTTGAATGAGTAAACAGTAGTAAAAAAAGCGTGAGAGCGTTAGGTACGTTTCCATCCAGGTGCTGGAGTGTTTGTCACGAGCAGAGCTCTGTCTTGAAAGGGTTTTCCATGAAGAACGGTGTCTGTCTTACCCAGCTAACGCAGAGCAAAGCTCAGCCGTGAGTTTGCGTGGTGACGGGGCAGCCGTGAGGGCGCGTTACGCCGGCTGGACGTGCTGTCGCACAGCACTCGGGTGCCGGAAGCATTTGGCTCAGGAGAAGCCAGCTCTGCCGTCTGTCTCAGGAGCTGTATGAACAGGGACGTGAGTGATGAGACGGCAAAGCTCAAACATCCTCCGCGTGGTGGGGCAGGGCTGGCGCCTTCAGGACCAGCACAAGGAATTTATGATGCTCGCTTGTTGCCTCCGACATCTTTCCCTCATCAGCTGCCCCCGTCCTGCTGACCTGGAAGCACAGGGTGTGTTTATTGACTCCCAGCTCTCTGAGCTGGTTATTACAAATCTCTGCCCTTTGGAGGTCACTGCCCTGCAATTATGAGAACCTGATCTTGCTGATTCCCAGAACTGCTCTGCAGCTATCGATCTGTCGCACTGACTCAACAAACCTCGGTGAAACACGGAGCTAAAATTTCATCCAAATGCAAACTAGCGCCCTGAATTCCCGTTCTGGAAGGAAGATGGGCTGGGCAGAGGGTAGCCCAAAGAATACTGGCTAAAGGTACAATCTTTGGGAATGCTGCAGTTGGAGATAACAAAAAAAAAGAGCAAGCTGCTAGTTTCATTCATTAGAAGCACGGCGTTGCAGCAGGATACGGCCCACACCTACGTTTCACTTCGCTGAGGAGGTACCTGGCTCTCTGGAGGAAGAAGGCGCAGTGGGAAAGGGTCCCTCCACCGCAGGGTAGCTCCTGTCCTTGCTGGAGCCTTCGCTCCAGGGAGGCCTCTGGGGTGGCTGCATCCTGGCAGGGCTCTCGGCTCTGCCCTGGGACAAGGTGCCACCCTTGTTGCTGGCGTGTCCTGCGCTGCCCTGATAGTGTCACCAACTCAGCTGGTGGTGACACGCTCCCTTTCCTGGCAAGCAACCTGGAAGTGCTCAAGACAGAGATAAAGGTCAGGGGAAAAAAAAAAAAAGCAAATTAAGCCCATTGAGCTTGGCTCAGGAGCCGGCGTAGCGTCAGTGCACGAGCGTGGGTGGTGTTCTCTGCCGCTGCTGAGAGCTGGTCCCCTGACACCACGTGCAGCCGGAGGTTACGTGTTTCATTGCGATCTTTCAGGCCTGGTTGTACGAGCGGTTGGGAGGATGTCGAGGGAGTGAAGTGTTCATTTCTTGAGCTCCGCCGAGATTCAGAAGCAAACGTGCAGCCCTGGCCCCTCTGGCTCAGGTACCCAAGGCTGCGAGCTGGTGCCAGGGAGATGGGCAAGAAAAGCTCAGGAGGTGAGGGAGGACCAGCCAGGGGCTGAATGAAGGTGCACTGGCCAAAGACATAGACCAATTTATTAATTATAGTATTTTTACACTCATAAATAGTAAAGGCAGCTTATACCAATGGAAGGGTTCCCTTTCACCCTCTCTGGGACACCAGAGGAAGTGTGCTTGCCGGCTGGGGCAGGGCGAGGCAGGAGGGCCAGGAGTTGCTGGAACACCAAGTCTCTGGACAAAGGCATCAGCAGAACAGGCTGCTCTGAGCGCCCGGCCTCTCCTCAGCAGGGAGAGCCGCCTTTCCTGGCCCTCGTGCCCAGGGACAAGGCTGGGAGGGTTGGCATTAGCCATGCAGGGCAGGGTCATGGTGTGTGTGGGGGGAAATCAGGCTTTCATTCAACATCCAGAATTTCCTCTGCAGGCTGCCACACGGGCAGCGTTGGCGATGCTCTGTGTTCAGCAGCTGGAACGTCAATCTGAAGCAGTGGGGAAGAGGCATTTTTGTGTATGGGTGCACTGTGCTGCTCCTCGTCTAACCGGGCACGTGGGTGGAGCTGCCAATTAAAAAGCGAAGCACCTCTTAACAGGGCTGGGGGTGCCCGTTGTACGTGTTCGCTGTTGTGGCAAACCAAAGTCTAGTTAAGCTGCATGCGCTGCGCTGGGCTGCAGGGATAGCTGCCTTTCCAGCACTGCAGGATTTCCCTCAAACATGCGAATATCTGTGGAGGTTAAGTGTGAATTCAGGTATTAAGAACTACGTATGATTTAGGTTACTTTGTAAAGTGTTTTCTTAACACGCCTCCACCAGGTTCCTTTCCTGCCCTAGCTGGTTTTCTAGCCAAGCCCAGGATGGGCACGCTCAAGAGCCTGACAGGTCTTCAAAGATCCTGAAGATGTTCATTGAAGAGCCACAACGCTGCACTGAACGGGTGCCTCGGGCCTTGCCGCCTCCTGCAGCCCCTTTACCTGAAGGTGACCTTGGCTTTGACCTGTGCCCCAAACCAGTACAGTCAGGCAGCTGCCGATCCCCTAAATTGTACGTAGCGCCACGGACTCCTGGACCGCTCTCATCCTGGCCCGTGCCTCCGTGCTCAGCGTGCTGAGATACCAGATCGCCTGGCGTGAGGTGTCATGAGCGAGGAGGTGATAAGGCAGGAGCATGCACGTAGAAGACAAGAAGTATTCCCCCCTCCCACAAAGCAGTTCACAGGGAAGGCATGTGGTCTGTGACCACCGTGTTGGGGAGAAGGCAATTCTGGCTTTGCAGAGGTGAGTCCACGTGGGTCAGGGCCACCCCTTGCTGAGGGTGGGTTATACAGAGGCTCGGTACATGCCTGGGAGGAACAGAGTCAGCAGCAGCACCGCTGTAGCATCCTCATATCCGGAAAAAAAAAGCCTGGTGGGATGAGCTCTCCTCCCTCAGTAACGAGAGGGATGCGACAGGCTCGTTCGCTCTGGCTGGAGGCAGCGATTCCCTGATGTGCCACTACGGCGCTCCGAAGGTGTCTGCGCCGCTGAGAACGAGTCCCATCCTGACAAATGAGAGGGTCTTGTAAGGAGCCCACAAGAGCCCCTCCAGCTGTCCGCTGGTTCTCCACGTGTACCTGAACACTCCTCCTGACCCGAGCAGGTATTCGTAGTTCAGCGCCGCCCTAGGCTGGTCTGGAAAAATGCTTATACTGATTGACTCCTAACCAGCCATCTCCTCACGCACGCAGGCAAGGGTGGCACCGTGTGCTCCCAGCGAGGCTAGTATGTGTAGCCTTTGCTGTAAAGCTGTGGAGGGAGGTTCCCCAGGTCCGGCAGGTAAGTAGCGTTCTCATCCAGGTGAGAAAGAGGCACTGTGTCCTCCTCACTGACCTGCCGGTCAAACTCTGCCTTCAGAGTTGGCCGCTGGTTATCAGGGAAGGCCAGAGAGAACAAGGCTTCGGGCTCACACACAAACTTGTACACGTAGCGCTCTCCAGCCACCTGCAGGGAAGACAGGAGATGATGAGGGCAATCATCAGAGATGATGAGGGCAATGCTCCTCAGCAGTGGAGGCTTGCAAAAACCTCTGGCTGCTCTAGCCCATTGCCCTGAGACATGTCGGAGTTGTAAACTTCTTGTGCCGCCCTCCTGCTTCTCTGTCGCTCTGGTTTCCCCTGGAACAGCTCCTGGGAAATGGGATGCTGCCAGGTGACTCTTTGTCCAGGTAGCAAAAGCATCAACAGTCCCTCACCGGTCTGCGCTGTGCCATCACTGCACTCACAGTTACCCTCTCCAGTGCCCTGGATCTGGGAGAGCCCATCCCTCCCACATCGGACCCACCCCCAGGCAGCCTTTCTTTCACCAACAGCAAGTCAAGACATTACATGGCCTTGCAGCTGCATAAATTTCAACTCTCCTGATTGCAGCCATACACAGAAAAAGCATGAAGTCTCGACTCCCTTTTGCTTTATTTTCCACATGCTGCCTAGATTCGGCTCCTTTACACCTTCCTCGTTTCAATGCTGCAGAGAGAACTTAGGGGAAAAGCGAGCTCAGGATGCCTGGCCGGCTCAAGTGCATTCTGTACCTGTGAGACGTCCCACCTCCAACGAGAGAAGCACCACCAAAGGCATAAAACCTCCCTCTGCTTTGCAAACTGACCTTCTGCATGATGCCTTTCTCATAGTAGTAGCGAAGGGATCGGCTCAGCTTGTCGTAGTTCATGGCTGGACGGTTCTTTTGGATACCCCACAGCCTGGCTACCTGGAGAATAAAGCATCGCAGGGCATGAATGCCTGGGAACCCAGCCCAGGGACAGAAGAGCATTACCCAGCTGATTCTCATTTGAGGAACAGCACCACAACATGTGCAAATATTTTTTAAATAACAGACTCAAACAATAATTTTTTAGCAGCTTTTCCCCAGGAAGAGCAGAACGCAAACTGAAGCGTGCTGTGCCACAGAGAGGCATTCTCCTTGCTCACAGAGCTCATTTGCTGGCACCACGTCTTCTCACTTCCCAGTGCTCTGAAAGCCTCAGGATGCTAAAGGGCTGCTTCATCCTGTGCTACACTTCATCTTCAAAGATCAGGAGTTTACCAGGAGCCCGAGTACGAGGAACACCTCCGTTCGAAGACTGTGTCCCTTTCTTCCTCCTACTACATGATTTTCAGCTTTGCCCATGAGACTCAAAAATCTGTTGTAAGCCTATGTCAGCCCATCAAAACAGCTCGTCTCTGCTGGAAGTGCCCGTAAAGGTTGATACGGAGCAAGAACAGCGCTAAACGCGGCTCTAACTGAAGCAAGATGTGAACAGAATTTACAGGCACACCTCCCAGATATGGTCAGGTATCACTGGGGTTTTTTGGAACATGGCAGCATTAGAAATTACACCTCAGTGAACATCGTTTTGATGTAAAAATATATTTAGACTTGGACATAGTCATAGATTTTTTTATGAAAACAGTGATCAGTGGGGTTCAAAACTCCAAACCTCAATGTCAGCCTCAAGCACGGGGCATGGTAGGACAGCACAAGTCACTGCGAACTTGGGGTTGAAGTGTCTGGGGAAGTGGAGGCAGCGAGTAATTCAACTCACCGCATTGCTGAGACTCTAAACTCACAAGCAGCCTTTCTTAAATCCTGGTATGTGTGTCACCCAAGTGTTTTGACCTTATCTTCAAAGCTTGACTTGCTGCAGGGTCTAGTAAGTACCACTGGTAGGCAGGAGCCTTGACAAAGTGAAGGGAAAGCCACGTGGGAATATGCAGCCTCAGAAACAGTGGCTGCTCCCCCTGAGCATGTAGAGAAGCTAAAAGGTTTCACCTCTTCTGGCTCTATGAGCTTGAACTCCATCCCTCTACCGGTCCAGGCGATGAAGTGGGAATTAGTTGGATCATCCAATAAAGCCACAAGAAATTGCCAGAGCTGGAGAGATCCCCGCCTCTGGTATGGAGGTCCTTCCCGGTATCCGCCAGCTTCCTGCTTGATGTCTCCTGCTGAGAAGAACAAACAAGGTGTTTCTAAGGGTAACAGTGCAAAACCAATTTTTTTTAAAAAAAGCACATTTCATAACTGTTTCCCCAGAATATTTCCATTCACATAAACAGAGTGGCCAATTCACCAGCAGCTCTTTCAGGAGGAGCTCTGATGAACCTCTACAATTAAGTTATTTATGCTAGAAGGCCTGTTTGCTGCCAAAAAAGCTCAAGAGATGGGATACCAAAAGCCAGGTACGAACCACAGCTAAGACACGTGCAAGAACACAGTTTTCACTGCGTAGACAGCGATCAAGTGGCTAGCAAAGATACTGGATAACGCTATCGTACACCCAAACTGGAAGCCGTTCCTTCACTGACCTTCAAATTTTTCTGGAACAACACAGACATCATCAGTGAAGGACCTCATCTGCTTGTCATAGCTGCGGCCTGAAAGAGAAGGCAACATACGGAGTGGTAGGCAAAGACGAGGTAGTGCTGGAGAACAACACAACGCAGGGAAAAGACGACAGTCACCGAGTTCCTCACCTAACGTATCTTCTGTATTTGAATGGCTTGGATAACTCTCAACATTTCTGTACATGGAAGGACATCCAGGAACGTCTACAGGACAATTAACAAAGTCATGTCATTAAAAAGCACCGGAGGCAGACTGATCTTGCATCCAGAGGGGGACGGGTAAGTGCAGCCGTCTCACCAATGTCCTCTTTGGGTGCTCCTAAAGGGTCAGTGGCAGACTGATAACTTTATGTCCCAGCCATCCCCCCACAACTTCATCTTTGTCATGCTTCCCACCCTGAGTTACGCTAGCACATTTCCGTGGTGCTACTGCAGGACTGCCCTCAGGTAGTCAGGGCACCCACTCACCTGCACACCACCCTAACACACAGGCTGAGTTTGTAGGACGCCTCTCCCTCACCTTGCTCGGACATAACTACGCACTCCGCTGCTGTTTTCACAGGGAGAAGGCATGGCATTTTTCCAGGGTTACTATGATGATGTTAATGGGGAGCAGCAGCACCTGAAAGTTTACTACAGACAGTGCCTCACACATCACTTCAGATGGCCTAAGCCCCCTGCCCCAGCTTTTTCACGTGGTGATGGGGCGCTCTCACGAAGCTTAAACAGCCCGAGTTTGGACACGAGCAGAAAGGCTTTGCACCATCTCTGTGCCCCACACATTGTTGCCTGGGCACTGCGATTTGTGTCTTGTGTATTTTGTGTTTTCCGAATCCTGCATTTTCTGAATCAAACCTGTTTTCCCTCCACAGCTGAAATGGAAGCTGTCACTGGGAGCTTGGAAGGATTTACCTTAGGTTTCCCTCATACTCCTGTGCAGAGCCGTTGCTTTCAGCAGGCCTTTTGCTGATGCTAAGGGCGGAAGGGTGGTCTGAGCTGACAGACTCTGTGTTATTACAATCGTAAACTACCCTCAAAAAATCTGCGTTTGCACATTTTCTTCCCCTGTCTGAACAGAAGGACCCATTGGAAGTGTAACATCAGCATCGCCGCAGTGGTGGATTCTATACCCTCACAGGAGCTTTTTATTTATGCATTTAGTTTTACTAAAGGAAACAATTCAGAATGTCCATTAAAATACCAGGAAACCAGAAGTAAGGTTCCCTCTGGAAGAGGTTTGGTGATGTCAGGGTGGCAACTCTTTGGACAGGTCTGCTGAAAAAAATAAAATCTATCCCTTGTGAAAAAATAAGAGGATGACCTGATGGATCAGGTATCTGGAGAGCTATTTTTGGAATTACAGACTTTTTTTCCTCTTGTGGTGCTCTGAAATCTCTGCTGTCTGCTCTGGGTTCCCTGTTTCGGTGGGAAGTAGCAGATGGAGGTTGACGCTACAAGACACAGAGCAGCAGACCTGGACTTAGCAGAGCCCACCCCGACCCTGCTCTGTGCCTGTCCCTGGAACTGGCCAGTTTACTGTTAGCCACCCAAGTCTCTTCAGACTGCTTTAGATTTACACTTTTAGATCCGTTTGTCAGAAGCAAGCTGGTTTGTCTTGCATGGTAAGCTCCAAACCGGGGAATTTCCAACGAGCGTTGGGTGAGGGACCTCAGCGGGGAAAGCTGGCACCCACCAGCCGGGCTCCGAGAGCTGCATCTCTGCCTCCGTTTTGTGAATTAAATTCTTCTGCCTCCAGCCAGGGAAGAGGCACCGGGCCAGACGGCGTCAGGAGCTGCAGCTGAGGGTTGTGCGGTACAACCCCTGCACCCGGAGCAGCTTTCCTCTGCCAGTGCCCCAAGGTCCCCTCCTGCTGCAGGGATCCGAGTCAGTTTTTCTGTACAGGCTCCAAGATATTTGATTCCTTCCTTTCTGCTGCCGTTTACAGAATGTTTTCAGTACGCTTTCTTCAAAGATGACCTGGCTGCTTTCCCTTTCAATGACCTAGCAACTCATATACCCCCCTGAAACCCTCCCTGTGAGACTGGGAAGACCCTTTTCTCCACTTCTGATTGTGTGAGTGGGCCAGTTATGGATTTTGAGTCTCTCCAGGGCTACTTATTCCCTTGGAAAAAAATGCACGCCTTTAATCTAGTCTGAATGGCTTTAACATCACCTTCCTGCTCCTATCTCTTTCTATCTACCAGAAAGTCCTTCTCAGAACACCGTATGGAGAGTAAAGTCCCAGCCTTCTCTTGGATGACCACACAAAGACAAGGCAGTACAGGTTCAAAGCCTAAAGACCACCACTTACAGATGTTTACCCGCAAGGTTGCTCACCCCCCCTGGTTTACGCGGTCCGAAAGAGCTAGGTCTGCCTACCTGAGTCATACATGTAGTCTACCTGCTCCTGCTTGATGACCACCGCTGGTGGGTACTGATGGCTGCTGCCTGCCCGGCTGGCTTGCTCATACCGTGGGTCGTGGTACTCCTGTTTGAAGCCCTGATGAGGGTACTGGAGACAGGGCTCGGACATCTGGCGCTGGTAGGCAATGGGGTCTTCCTGGGCCATGCCCTGGGAGGAGGGGAAGGAATGGCACATCTCCACAGGTGGCTGATACGCAGAGCTGGAAGAGGGCAGAGGACATGGGATGGCCGCTTTCTTGGCCCTCTGCTCCCAGCCTTGGTGCAGGGCTGGTTGAGGGACAGAAGCTTCCTTGGCCTCAGCCTGTCACTAGGGCTGTAGAAGCTGCATGTGTAGCTGGGGCAAGGGACCCCAGCGAAAGGTGTTTCCAAGGCTAGCTGCACAGCCCATCACGCACAGAGTCTGTCGGGCTCAGGGTTACAGACATCTTCAAAGCCTCAGCAGCAGTGGTGAGTCCCAGGGACTTTGGATGGGGGGATCCTATGACTGCTGGAAACTGAGCACTCTAACCTGGATGCTGCGGCCCCTCCTCCCTCGATCACCAAGGAGCACAATCCTTCTTGCAGTGGCTGCCTCCTCCTGGCAGTAACTCACCTGTTTTCCTCGAGGTATCCGCAGCTGGATGTGGGGTGGGGTGGCCCCGCAGCGGTCAGGAAGCTCCTGTCCTGCCTAGGGAACTGTTGGTGCGGTGACTGTATCGGGGTTCCTGGGTTGGGAGACTTGATTCCAACTGGTCTGGGTTGATCGTAGGCACTGGGACAGTCAAACAGATGTTAGAGCATTACAGGTCTCCGAGGAGGACTCGTGGCAGCACCGGGGGAGAACGTGTCACAGGCAGACACGCTGTCCCTCTGTGCAGCCACCTAGGCCAGAAAACTCCCAGCATAAACTCCTTCCCCTTGGATTGTTGGTTGCCCCCACACACAACAGCAAGAACCCTTCAAACAGAAAACTGGTGAAGGTGTCTGTGCCGAAGAAGCTGTTCTGTAACAGGCAAACAGCCGCGCCTGCGGGCAGCGGTGCCAGGGAGTTCCTCGAGGGACAGATTTTGGAATTGTTTGGGCAGAGGCACATGACAGATGTCAAGAAGGCTCTTAGCAGCAGGACAGCCGAGGAGCAGCGCCGGGGAGAAGAAAAAAAGAGCCAAGCCTGGATCTACTCCACTAAGCATGAGCTACCCCGTGCCATACGTGGCAGTCGGAGCAGGCTGTGGACGGACCCACTGGTGCGTTCGCCTGGCGGCACGTGTGCGCTGCCCCTACCCAGCAGACAGACCGGAGTGTCGTCAGAACCCTTCGTTACTGGGGAACGCAGTAGCGCTTGAGTTCAGGACAGGTCCTGGCCGCCCCCCCGCCGCGCAGCTGCGTTACCTGGCGTAAAGGCACTGCTCGCCATCGCGGTGCTGGGGTGGCTGCTTGCGGCCGCAGGACAGCGCGGGGTCTGAGGAGGGGCTCTGCGGCTCCTTTTTAATCTTAGCAGGAGGACTGTGAAAAGCTACTGTGGGAGAGAAATGAAAGATCAAGCCGACGCTTTTCTCGTTCGCGGAAACAGATTTTTATCGGCCTGCAAAAAGCCGGAGGAGGTGCCGCCGCCTCGTCCGCGTTCGGCTGGCGCTGAGAAACGAAATACCAATACGCACAACCGCTCACGGGGCTTTCCTGAGCTCTGCCCTTAGAATCATAAAATCATGGAATTGTTAAGGTTCGAAGAGACCTCAAAGATCATCCAGTCCAACCGTCCCCCCCCACCTATTACCCACTAAACCATGTCCCTCAGTACCACGTCTGACCTTTACTAAGGTTTGTAGGATACGTCACCCTTAAAAGAGCAAATCTAAAGCAGCGTTGGCATGCACCGGGATAACCCAGAGCACTGGGAGAGGGATTTAGAACGGGGATTTCCTAAGCTGCTCAGGGCTGCGACAGACATTCTGCTGCCCCGTCAAAGGGGCTGCACGCACGTACTCCATTCTTCAACACATAAAAGCAAGTTTTGCAGCCACCTTGCACAAGGGGTGTCTCCAGAAGCGCCTGACCAAGGCAGGTAGCTAAAATCCCTGTTCCAGAGGAACCGCATCAGTGTTAAAGCAGAGTACAAAACAGGAGTCTGAGGCCTTCCAGGGCCTTGCTTTCATGATAACATACGTCAAAGTTGGGAGAGCAGCTTGCAGTGCGCTCGGTAGCCTCCCTTTGAAGTATTTAATTTTGTTAATTGTATCAGGTTTATACTTCAGCACTGAGGAAGGAGGCCAGGCCCTTCTACAGCGTAACCGTGACTCCGGGGCCGGAGGGTGCCGTGCTGGCGCCCAGCAGTTTCCCGGCGATTTCCAAGTGCAGGTTTCCCCTTGTGCTTCTTACACTTAATTAAATCCAGCAGGGAGCAAAACTTCCTCCACCAGTTCCTCACAAAAGCTTATCCTGGCTGAAGGACACGGTAAGCACCTTCCACCTTTGCCACTAGGCTCTGCTGCTGCGAGGAGGTCACTGGCACTTAGGAAGGAAAGAAAACCCCAGAAAGGTACGTAGGTCTAGGCTTGTTTTTCGAATTAGGGAAAGATCTGCCCTCCAAATCAAAACTGGAAGCTTTTAATAAGGCTAGCTCCAGTCCTCCCCCGCCAGCCGACTCCAGGCTCTGTGAGCTGAGACGATGCTGCTTACAAAGCCTGGGATGTTCAGAGCTGCGATCACAGTTTTAAGGATGGAGAGTAGCATCCTGATTTGTTAACACCTCATATATTTGCTGAGTTTATTTCAGGACTGACCAGAACTGAACGAGCCCCAGCCATCCTCAAGTTCTCCCTCACATAAAGGATTAATTGTGCCTTCAGAAGCGCTGCGGCAAGCAGCTACCAAAAGGGCTGGAGAAAGGGCTGCTGCCGTCTCTCTTGGTGCAGGATATTAAGACCACTTTCCATTGCAAACATCCCTCCCCAAAATTAATTTTCTCAGCGAGAGGGGAAAAAAAGCCACCCCAAACCTGACTCCTTTTGCCCGCCTTTGGTTTCAGCCCACACCAGAAAAGCTCATCTTCCCATCACGCCAGCACCCAGAGGGATCCAAACAGCTTGACAGGAGGAATATAACTAAATAAATCGGTACGATACCAGAGCCTCACGCTGTTTCTGGCCCCCACGCCCTCTCCGGGACAGCCGGCTCCCCCAGCCAGCCCTGCGCCGGCCGTCAGCCGCGGCAGAGGCGCCTGTTCACCAACAGGTTTTGGCACCATCTGACCTGACGGCGGGCGTGAGCGTGCCGACCCAGCGGGCCTGTGCCACGCCTGGGATGGATTCGGTGTCCCAAGCACGACACTCCTGCGTTGTGCAAACACCCCAGGCCCAGGGAAGGGTCGAAAGAGAAAAGGGTCTTTCTATGCTGGAGGCACCCATTTCCCTCCTGTCTGCAGCAGCTCTTTTCAACAGGCAGAGTACATAGATAGCTAGAAGCCATCTAAAAACGCTGACGTGTCCGCTGAGTCTTGGGGGGCAAAAAAAACAACCCCGACTGCTCTGTCCAAGTACACTGAAGTCCACTGAATTTTCAAGAAGCTGGATGTGCTAGGAGCAACCAATTCTCTCCAGGCCCTAACTGCTGAACAGGCTCTCGCATTACAACGAGCTCATTCATTCATTCAGAGCGAAACGTGGGACCAGCCCTCCCCTCAGTTCTAGGTCAAAAAGAGGAAGAAAAAGATCTATGACTCAGAGAACAAGCCCGACAGTGCTGCAGGGCCAAGTCCAGGGGAAGGGGGTAGACAAGAACAGCCAGTAATAATGCTCCATTTTAGTTTTCATGGGGACACTGCCCAGAGAGGGGCATCAGCAGGGGAAGGGCACAAAGCGGACTGCAGCAGCTTTAAACGGGCATCTCGACTCTCAGCTGCCGCACACGTATACGCTCGGGGGGCGGCGAGGCGGCGACAGGCCTGTCAGACCTCGGGCTGCGGGTTCCCGCGGCTGCTCGCGCCACGGAGCTGTTCGAACAGTCTGTGTTCACCGCAGGCAGACGGTCTCAGCTCAGCACCAGCATCCAAATGAAACGGTGGCAGCTGAAAGCAGGCCCAGCGCGAGCGGAGCAGGGAGACTTGCACGGCCATCGCGGGGAAGGTTCCTACACGTGTTCCTGTACCCGTGTGACGTTCAGCTCCTTTGCGAGGGGAAGCGCTTTGACCGGTTCTCAGAGCAAACGTTTGCGGCGCGGTCCCAACCCCCCTGTGCGGACGCAGGCGCTCTGTCGCCGCGCGGTTCCTGAGAGCGGAGCCAGCGGGCTGGCGAGCGTGTCCCCTCAGGGACACCGTGCCACCACGCTGCGGCAGGCAGGACCGTCGCCTCGCAGGGGCCGCGCCGGCAGCAGATGCTCAGCCAAAGGCCACGCAGGTGAGCGAAGCCCCCAGAAAGCACCTGCGGGAGACGCAGCACCAAGAATTCCATGTACAGTCCAACGTCTTTTGCTCTGGGAGGAGTAACAGCGGGAATTTTCCCTTTGATCGTGACAGTAATGCCTTTGCTCAGCTGCTCAGGGTTGCCTCATTATTCACACGCACACCAACTACAATACACATCTGCTGAAACCTCTCTGCCTGAGGGACGGGGTCGTTACCACCACACTAAGATACTTTTGCATTGTCCAGACATGGACAATTAACCTGCTGGTTTCTTTTTAGTAACCATCACAGCAACGCTGGAATAACATGAATACTTTAGCCTCAATGTCTGCGTGCTGCATTCAGGTATTTGCTTGGTTTGAGTGCATCCTGCCCTTCACCCCGAGGTGTGCGATCACTCCCGTGCTACTTACAGTTTTCCGAATGAAAGTCAGGCACAAATTGCTCATCACCGTCTGGAACCTGAGCTGCCGCAGGGGAGGGAGTGGGGGAGAGGGAGGGAGGAAAGGAGAGAGAGAGGAGAATTAGATTTGGCACTTTGTATGGTATAATTAACAGTAAGACAGAAATAAGTCTACGCAGGAAAGTTGCTTTCTGCTGGGATGCACTTTAGTGACTAAGGATAGTTTCCCCTTGGGATTAAGGAATTCAGTTCTGCCTGCAGATTTACCCCTTAACAGACTCTTTCGCCCTTACCTTGGAAATAGGAGCAGCAAGTTTTTTAGCTCAGGGTTCACAGTTTGGTTAAACACATAACACGCACGGATTTTTTTAAGCATTTAACATAGGAGAAAACCCCACCAACTGATCGATTTGGAAAGGCTGTGCCAGTGAGGAGCAGCACAGGAAACCTCTATGCCCTCGTATGCGATCCTTTCAGCAGCCCCAGAATCAGTGGGTAGCTTGGCGCTGGCGGAATAGGTTACAATTTGTAAATAAGCAGAGGAGAGCATTTCAGAAGCAAAAAAAATAAAATTATCAGGTAGCAGGAGAAGAAAGTGGTTACCAGTGCCTTGCATGGATGTGTGGCTTCACAAATGGGAAGCGTAAGAGAAGGTGTTGGTGCAGTCCCAGGGCAGGGACAGCAAACGGCTGCTCTCTGCCCACGAAGCAGCGCGGAAAAGCTGCTTCTGCCCCGCAGACGGCACTGTGAGCTCAGCTCCACGGGCAACACAAGGGCCAGGATATCTGGCTGTTTCAGAGGCTGTCTGACAAAGGTCTCTGAAAACCTGCAGAGGCCTCGCTCCCCTTGGCGCAGCCTCCCTCACCAGGGTGAGATGCTGCTGGCTGCGGTAAGCAGTGAAATAGCTCACACCATCAGCCTGAAGCTTCTTACCACCGAGGTGCTGAGTGCCTCCTTAGGCAGGCTGGTGGGGCTCGGCTGTGTCTGACAACGTCAGCAGCACGCTTTATGAGCTGACGCCACTTCATAACTCGGGGGGGGCATATTTATTCTCATTTACACCACAGGCTGGGCTTTGCAAAGGCTGTAAGTCCCCCCCGGACAGAATCGCCCACAGCTTCCCCAACGGAGGCACTAGCAGAGTCCTTCACAGTACGTTTTGTCACTTGCTGGAGGAAATACTTGTTTTAAATGGAAACTTAATATATCAGAATCCTTCCTCTGATGCCTAGGAAAGATGTAACAGCGGCTGGAAGCTGGTATCTGGTGAAGACCGGCAGCTGTGCTGACCGTTACAGCATCATTTGTGCCAGTGCCTCAGCCGCCTGCCTTTTCTGATCTCCAGCCCAGACCATTCTGTTCGCAGGTCGCCTACCCCAGTACGGCCTTAGCCCACCTCTGGGTTACACTGAAGCTATTGCAAAACCTCTAATAAAACAGGGAAATGACACAGTGGAAGAAAAATAATTTTTTGCCTTTCTTCACCTGTAGGTTGACTCAGCAAGGCACATCACTGTGTCCTGGAGAGATTATTCCAGCATAGGAAATCAAACGTTATAATAGTCCATCATACTAAAATTCCTGTGTTGAAACAGTGTTTGGGTGATGAGCACTTTTCTGGTTTCAGAGCAATCAGCTACACCAAATCTCTAGCTCCCACTTCCCTTATCTGCCGAGAAAAGCTTTCAGCAACGCTGCCCTTGCCCATTCACAGAGGGAACAACCCATTCAAGTTCTCCAGCTGTAAATACAGCTGTGCATGCTTGCCCCATCCTGCAGGATGGTTTGTGCCTGTATTTCCTTTGCAAGAGCTATGCAAGCAAGAGCCGCACTCTTGGGCAGCCTGGAGTGTATGGTCTTGTTGAACCACATCTCACAATCACTTCAGCGAGTGACCCAATCTGGCTTTGCCCCTGACAGCAGCATCTGTGTTTGCTTACAGATACCTTTGCACTCTTCCCTACCACAAAAGGAAGCAAGAGGCACACCATCCTGATGTCAGGAACACATTACTAATCAGAATTTAGCCTGTATTTCAATACACAGCTATTTTTCCTCCGTTAGACAGAGCCTGGCTCAGACATGGCCTCAGTCCACCTCCAGAGACAGCAGCTAAGGGGGTAAACTCATAGAACCGAGCTTTTGGGTGTGCCCTGCGGGAAACCGTGGGGAGTTAGCACATGTGTTAGAATATTTTATTCTAACAATTACTTTTACGTCCCTTTTACTGCAGATTTCTAGTTCACAAACTCTCTCACGCTGCTGCTGGTAACAGACAAACCTAGAGGTCGTCTTGTTGCAGAACGGACAAGAGATCGCGCTCCCTCGGCTCTAAAGCAGAGGTGATGCAGTCACAGTAAGGGGACCTGAGGAATGGGAGCCCGCTAATCTCAGTCACTTGGAGCTAAACTAAACAAGACATGCCAAAAATAAGCCTTGGGGAATAACACTGCGTTAACAACGGGCAGGGATTAGAATGGGACTAGCCAAGCTCTTCAACGCTGCGATCGCTGCTCCTTAAATTAACCTTAGGACAACAAACTGTAAATATAAGTGATAAAAAGTGGGGGAAAAACCCTACAAAATTAATCTTTATAAAGCAACATTCTAATAGAACAAATCATGGGGATCACTTTGTATGAGCCGAGTTTGATTTCACAGCCTGCTGCCTTGCGGCTACTGCTGTCCACCGCAGCGCCGACAGTCTGGCCGAGAGGATTACGGACCAACAGCAACACACCGCAGGAGGGGTGTGAAACGAGGGGCCCGGCTGGAGGGAGAGCACAGCCCTGCTGCTGGACCGCGATGCTTGCGGGCGGCTGCGGTCCTGTGTGAGAAGGCTGAAGCGCCCAGCGCCGGCCTCGTGGCCGTCACATCTGCCACGCTGCTGGCGCAATCCGGAGCACCGGGACGAGCTTCCTGACGAAGGGGAAAGCAGTGCAGCTGCCTCCCCCTTGCAATCAGCACAGGCAACGATCTACACAAATTTTCTCCAGGGAAATTGTTTTTTGTTTCTCTGAATGACAAATCACTTTTATAAATTATTTGGCTTGAAATCAGTTCCATACAGTTCTCGGCTGCCGGTGTCATACCATCACATTCTAACAGATTCTGGTAAAAATGGTATAGAGGAAAACTTCAGATTTTTAGTAACAAGGCCTAGGATTCTGTTTCTTTTAGAGTCATGTATATGCAGACACTATTCTTTTACCCTGCGAAGGAGAAGTCAGGTCTTAATGGACTCCATGAAAAATACTCTAAAAAGTTAACAAAGTATGACCGAAACCACACAAATATCTATATTAACACATACAGACATATTATACGTGGTTCAAACTCGTTAACATTTTTCATATGGCTGATTGATCGTTGTGAACTTGTAAGAGTTTGCTTCCTTCCTAGGTTTTTCTTCTATTTCAAAAGTAACACCAAAAACTGTAAATAAAACCATAAAATAGCAAAGTTTCTTAAGAAAATGCAGCAGAGACAGAGAATAAATAACGTATTTCATATTTGCACTCTCTTTTCTTTTTCTCCTGCATTGCTTAGGAAGGTACTCCCAAGCCTTCAGCTGCCTTCATCTCATGAACGAATGCTGACACATAGACACGGACAAGGCGCTAATGAAAAAAAATTATTTTCCCCATTCAGGAAAATCATTTGACATGCTGGTGAACACAGACAAATGATAGTTTGCTTTGGAGGGCAACTTTTCATGTTGAAAGTCTAGAAATGGGAGTCAGCGTGGGAGAAAAAGTATCTCCCCCTATCTGCGGTCTAAAATCGTAAGCTGGATCCATTGGATTTCCCAAAGATCTCACTTGGACCCCGACTAGGTGTCAGGAACTGTACCAGGAGAGATGTCTGTCTGTGCTCCAAAACATGCATCAGGGTTTGCACTATACCAGCCGTGTGTCACAGCAGGTTACCTCTTTCGGCACGGCGCTGCGGGAGCGTGCGCGACCTTCGCTTGTGCTCTGCTGCTGCCAAACGTGCTGCAAGAGATTCTGTGGTTCTAGGCTAATTCTTTAGGTTGGTGAGCTAAGAATAACACTGAACATTAGAAAGCCTAAAATGGAAAGTCCACCAGAAATCAATCCCGAGGTAAACTCCTCTTATTGGCAGCTCAAGGTTTTTGAAGACTTATGAGAAACCTGTCCGAAGCACGCGTGTGCCTTCAGCAGAGTTATGAGGTGGCCAGCGATTAATACCTATTTCTCTGCTCTGACCTAAGTTAGGTGAGTGTTTCAATCCTCAAACAGCCTCCAGGTAATTTCTCGTGCATCCTGGCACTCCTGAACACTGCCCGATCAACAGAATTTCATCTCAAAAGGAATATAAATAATTTGCCTTTTTTTTTCCCCTCTACTTTTTGGAGGCTTAAAAAAAAACCCAAACCCAAACAAAACCCTATTTGACAGGATTGTCCTTCATTTGCAGTAAAATAAGGGAAATAACCCTGCTCAAAATGCCATGCATATTTTTATACTATTATTGTTAAATATTTGTTAAGTACCTATATCACAGCAAGTACTTTTATATTTATTCAGAGTCTGCACTTGAGGATATGTTTCTAATTTTCTAAAAAGTGGATCATTTGTAGAACTGGAATCAGAGCAAATTCACCATGCTTTGACAACTAGGTTCCCTTTGAGTTACTGGGACTCCCTGGGATTTTAAGTTTTCCTTAAGTCAAAACAATTTACAGACACCAAAGCGAACAGCGTGTGAATTCCAGGAAGGTCCCTCCAAACAATTATCTTTCAAAAGAAACAAACAAGTTAAGAGATGCACTTTGTTCCCTGAATTTTGATAATAGTTTATTGTTTGTTTAAGAAAATATGGATGTCCTGGCAATCAATAAGATAAGCAATAAATCAGCATAAAATCGAACCAGTTACAAATAGCCTGGAACTGAGATTGTAACTCGGAGGGCGCTGGGCTCTGCGCAGAAGGAGACACCCAATGCAACAGCGGTTCGGGGTGTCCCTCCACACAAGCCAGAGGTTGGCAAGGCTGGAAGAAACCCCCCGTGTCCGGAGCCGGGCCAACAAAGCCAGGGAGCAGCACGGACATCAAAAGACAAACAACTGAAAGACGAAACAAACCAAACCAGAGCAATCGGAAGGAGCCTACCTTCTGTCAGCCAAGTCTCCTGGAGTTGGCTCAAGTCCTGGAAGAGGTCTGCGTGGAAAGCGAGAGGTTTCCTCAGCGGAGCGCCGGGCAGGGACAGCGGGATGCTCCGGCGCCGGAGGTGCCGGCCGGAACGAGGAGGCGGGGGCGGAGGCGCGGGGGGAGGACCGGGTCCCCTCCCAGAAGCCGTCCCCAGCCCCATCCATCCGTCCCT